>CM076582.1:399043819-399270987 GCA_034641835.2 Pinus albicaulis | reverse complement strand
AAGGAAGAGTTTAGATTCTGACCCTTCGTCTGTTTAGGCTCTAGATTTGAGTGAAGAGGGAGAGGAGTGAGGTTTAAAATTTCTTTAGAGGAGGGGGATTGAGGAAGTCGAGCATAGTTTGAAGAGAAGCATGTGTTAATACTAGGCGAGGAGTTTGAGGGAGTAAAACCAAACCCCAGATGAACATGTAGGTCACTAATCAAGTCAGAGTTCCAAAAAGGCAAACTAGAGGAAGAATTAGTGAAACTGCTGGTGCAAAGAGAGGACAACAAGACTTCCGACTTCCTCAACAAAATGTTAACAAATTTTTCAGGACTAAAGAATCTTGGATAAGCTATTATGACTACTAAGATTAAATCTTTTAATGCTATTAAAAACGTAAGGGGTAGTAGAATTATAAGAAGAAAACTGCAGGGCACCCTTTTCAAAAATTTCTACCAATAATAGTTCCTTCCGAGGAAAGAGGCTTTGACAACATGCCTGCGGTTTCTTCCAAAAGTGAATGACCATCCTTCAAGCAATCACTATGATCAACCCCCTTCAGATCACCAGGCATAGGATGAAAATAATTTCATTGATAAATGAACGGATGACATTAAGAACCCTCAACATTAGAGCATTGGAACTATAGGGAAGCTCCACTACTCACAGGGGGATCCTGAATATCATCCATACCTCTCTAACAACAAAGTGAGTTCCATGAGCTTAATCCTTTGTGCTAGCCAGATCTTCAAAAGTAAGATTCCCTTGAATCTGTCCTAGTACTCCCTCCTTTGACTTTGCTAGAACATTTTCATCTTGAAACCTGACAAAATAAAATGTTTCCTCGAGACCAAAAGAATCATGAATAATGGAGGAAGGTACACCACAGAGTCCAACTGCCTGATTTTGAAATTAAGGCAAGAATCCTTAAGATGGCTTGTCTGACGACATAAAATACATCTGAACAAGACTCTCCAATGGTCCAAAAGTTGACGAAATGTCTTATTCCCATGTGTAATTTCAATCTCCCTTGGCGGATCGAATGTGACATCACATTCCACCAAAACTCGAAGAATCCGCTTTTCAAGCCCTACCAAGACCAAGTTGTCAAAGAAAACGAATTTTCCAATCACATTAGCCACCTTCTAATAATATGCCATTAGGGTTCTCAGTGAGGGGGTCAAAATCCACGTGTCACCTCTTTAACCATAAGTTCCCATTGCTAATCACCTAGTGTTCGTGTAAAATCAGTTCCAGTTCCAGGTGTTCCTTTTCTAGAAAGTGGAAGTCTATCGAATTGTTGACAAGGAGACACACACATAGGGTGTAACTAAGGGTTTCGAGGATCGTGTAACCCAACTCATGAGTTGGTCCTTAAGGAGATAAACTTAAGAACTAATTCCTTTTTGGAGACACTGCCCACACGATCCAAACCCACGTTGACCCCCAATGTAAGAGTAGTTTTCTCCATGCGAGCCATCAACGATTTTGTTTTAGGGTTGAGTGACATTCCATTATTGGCCAATAGACATGAGCTTTAGCTTTAGGAAACTTAAATGTAACTACTTTCAATTTGTAATAAGGTTTATGAAAGATCTATCACACAATTCACTTTATAGAGATTTTTTTCTTCATATTTCTTGCTAATGATGATTATGTTAAACATAAAAGACTTTCCCTTCTCAATAGATTTTGCAAACATTTACAACTATGTTGAAAAGCATTATTAAATACTTAAAAAAAGATTTTGCAAACATTTACAACTATGTTGAAAATCATTATTAAATACATTGGTTTTTTAAAGGTATTGAATTCTTATTTCACATTAAGAAGGGGATGGAATAGGAATTTATTTTAAACATTTATTACCCAATCCAAGTCACTACTATCTGATTGTTTTCACAATGCTCGAGGTTGGGTCGGTGGAAGCACTGAACTCGAATGCTTCTTTGAAATGCACGTATTATATATAAAAGCTGATATGATCCAAAAAATGAGAAAGAATAAGAGCAATAACCACAATGATTAGCGTTTTAAAATGTTGCATTTTCTGTTTTCTTGAGCCCGCGTCTTATAATTTTATCATTGAAAATACAATATATCTAAATCACCAAAGATCCAAATTGAAACCCATAATACAAAATCCACGTTTGTTCAATCAATGAATGGCAAAAATTATCATTACGAAAATAATGGATGGGAAAAATGATAATTTTGTTCAATCATCAATGTCTATGATTGACGAAACAGAGGTTATATGCTTGGATTATCCTAGAAATATGTGCAAAACATCTCTAAAATCTGCCCACAAAATTCTTTAAATTTGCCGAAAACATCCCTGAAATCTATTTGGAACTCCCATGAAATTTGTCTAGAACATTTTTGGGCATGGCCAATAAGTCCTGAAGTCCCCAATGAAAACCCAGGCGTCAAAATCCAAAAACATCTGGCACCCACAAAAGTAGGGTTCACCGGCTTCAAGCAAGTGATTCACCATCGCTGAGCTAGGTTTCCATGGGCGCACAATGCGAACGAAGGCACGAGGGAACACTCAACAAACAGGGGCATGAATGAGCACAAGTCACACAGGCGGTCACAACTTAGCATTTTTGGCATGGCCCTGTGTGCTTGGGCGCCCACAAGTGACACGACCTGACTTGCCTGAACGCGTTTCCATGGGTGCCCACACGTGATACGACTCGACGTGCCTGAAAGATATTTGGGGTTTCCATGGGCACTCGACCTGAACGAAGGCACAATGGAGCGCCCGACAAACAAGCCGCACGAACGAGCACAAGGCACATAGGCGCTCAAATTAGCATTTTTGGCACGACCTCGTGTGCCCAGGTGCCCACAAGTGACACAACCCGACCCACCTGAACACATTTCCATGTGTGGCCACACATGACACGACTCCACCCGCTTGAAAGTTATATGGGTTTTCCATGGGCGCACGACCTGAATGAAGGAAGTGCCTGAAAAATGTGCTACGAACGCGCTACACAAACGTGCACAAGGCACACGGGCGGTTACAACTTAGCATTTTTGGCACGAACCTGTGTGCCTGGGAGCCGACACATGAAACGACCCTACCTACCGGAATCCGGAATGCGTTTCCATGGGCGCGCTAAGCACCTAAAGGGATAAAATTCTGTAACTTGCAAACCTCCTTTTATCTATAAAACACAAATATTTTTACTTCAATTAAAGTGCAGCACGAGAATGTCTCGGAATGCAGATAAGAATTTTAGTTTGTAGGTTATATTTTCGACAAAATGGCAAAAAAGACTAGGGTGTATATAGCTGGTAAAAGAGAGGTTGTGATTTTTAAATGCTAAGATTATACGTTGAAGTGCGAGAATGTCTCTGAATGCAGATAAGAATTTTAGTTTGTAGGTTATATTTTCGACAAAATGGATAAGAAGACTGGGGTGTATATAGCTGGTAAAAGAGAGGTTTTTAAATGCTAAGATTATACTTTGAACATAGCATATGTGCTGGTCATGGAAGCACTATTTGGTTATAACTAGAGATTACTTAAGTGAAGAATATTAAATTGGTTAGGTTGGCAATTCTTGGAGGTATTTTCCCACTTAACTCATTGTGGACCAATGCATGGCGTACATTTTTGCAGAAAAGGGGAAACGTCCAGTGAGTGCCATCACAGAGCAAGGGCAAGGGTTTCGCAGAGGAAGGGAAACCCAGAGCTAGGGTTTTCAGTGGCCATCACAAACCGGTAGCGGATTTGAGGTAGGATTGGTAGGATTCTCACAAAATAACCTGTTAACCCGGTTGCCATCACTTTGGTTTTCAGCGGCCATCACAAATCGGTAGCGGATTTGTGGTCGGATTCTCACAAAAAACCTGTTAACCCTACATCCGCCAAAAACCTAGAAGCCAAAATCTAAAAAACTCTGGCACCAACATACCAACAGAACTAGGGTTTCCAGAGCTTCATGGCGGTTTGCAGAGGAAGAGAAACTCGAATGAGATCACTCCCACTGATAGCCACACAGAGAATAAATTAAGGCATACATTACAGACGATACGCGCTGCCAGAAGCATTCGGAGAGTTTATGGAAATGTATATCCGACTTGCTCTGTCCAGTGTATTTTTTTGAATGAAATTTGGTCAATTCCGCAGATAACTTCTTCAGCGGATAAGTCGATCATCATAACAGATAACTTGTAACTGATAAGATATGTTCAACTGATAAGCTATCGCTATATTAACGATAGCTTATATCTGATAAGCTAGCTACAACTGATAATCTATCGCTATATTAACAATAAGTAATATATGATAAGCTACTGCAACTGATAACTTATATATGATAGGCTTATCAAGAAATATATAAGTTATCGCTGATAACTTATTGAAACATTAGTTAATACGCTATCTCCATCCGATAACTTATTTTCGATATCCCATCTCTAACATCCGATAACTTATCCCTCACAATAAGCTATCGCTGATAACTTATATCTAAAGAGATAATTTCTATCCAATAAGTGATCGTACACCAATAATTTGCTGAAATCTTATCAGAACAGATATCATATAACTTATCAGATCAGATCTGTCGTTATTAGACGGTTCAGATCTGCGTAGATCAACGGGCCAGATCAACCCAGATCCGACGGATGAGATATGTCTGATCGGACAGTCAATGTAGCCCGATATTTGATGGCCCAGATTTGGTGAAACGAACAGCCCAGATCTACCAAGATCTGACGGTTCATATTGGCCAGATCGGACGGCACACATTTTTCAGATTGGACGGCCCAGATCTGTTGATATTGGACGGCCTAGATCTGTTGAGATTTGATGGCCCAGATCTACTCAATCCGACGGCTTAGATCTGTTGAGATCTGATGGCCCAGATCTACTCAATCCGACGGCTTAGATCTGTTGATATTGGACGGCCCAGATCTGTTGAGATCTGACGGCCCAGATCTACTCAATCCGACGGCTCAGATCTGCAAGATCTGACGGGTCAGATTTCCTAGATTCGACGGTCAAGATCTATTCAATCGGACGATTCAGATTTACTCAATCCAACGGCCCAGATCTTCTTCAATCAGACGGCCCAGATCTGCTGATATTGGATGGCTCAGATCTATAAGATCTGACGGATCAGATCTGCTGATATTGGACGGCTCAGATCTATAAGATCCGACGGCTCGGATCTGCTTCAATCTGACGGCTCAGATCTGCTGATATTGGACGGCTCAGATCTGTTTCAATCCGACGGCTCAGATCTGCTGATATTGGACGGCTCAGATCTGTTTCAATCCGACGGCTCAGATCTGCTGATATTGGACGGCTCAGATCTGCTTCAATCGGACGGTTCAGATCTATAAGATCGGACGGCTCAGATCTATAAGATCTGACGGCTCAGATCTGCTTCAATCGGACGGCTCAGATCTATAAGATCTAACGGCTCAGATCTGTTGATATCTGACGGCCCAGATCTGCTTCAATCCGACGGCCCAGATCTGCTTCAATCCGACAGTTCGAATCTACACTTCAATCCGACAGCTCATATATGCTGATATCGACGGCCCAGACAAACTCCGAAGAGGCTATGAAAATAGGAGCTGAGGGTGGTTGGAAAAACAACCACGGAGACAAATTTTATATAAAATCTTTTCTGATAGTTTCGATTCTCCAATGATAAGGATACCCTGGTTTTGGCGCTACATATAAAATCGAAAGGGGAAACAAATAAAATCCTGGTTCAATTTTATTTTTATTTGTTATCTGTTGCATTGAATCTTTATCGCTTGTACATTTGTGAATGATAGTATTGCATAATCCATTTGAAATTCAAATTATTTGTGATTTAATTAAGAGTTTCATCTCACTTGCAGGAAAATTGGACTTTTTAAGCCCGGAAGCCCTCGCATGCACCCTAAGAGAAAGATTAACTCTTGAATCCTTCTGGGCCACGGCAAGAGGCTGTGGCCAAGGTACTGAAGGCTTTCATATGGTATGTGGATAGTAGCTGCCGGAGTGAAATTGATTCCCAGCAGTGTCTTCTCGGTATTAGGATCGAAGCATTGCCATGCTTGGAGACGTTCCTCTCAAATATGGCTTTGCTGGTGGGGGATATTGGCTTCAGACATTTACTTTTCCATGGCTCCAGGAAATGCCATGGTCTTGATCCACATTCTAAATTGCAATGGAAATGACCTTAAGTGGTTTGATCCACATTTTAAATTGAAATTGAGATCTCCCTTCAACAATTTTTGAGTTGAGTTTTATTAAATTGAAAGTTTAAATTGAGATCTCCCTTCAACAATTTTTGAGATGAGTTTTATTAAATTGAAATCTCCAATATTGTTTTTGAAATTTTTCTTAGAGATATATATTGGAATGGACTTAATGACCCTCGTGTCATTTGAGTTTTATTAAACTGAAATCTCCATTATTGTTTTTAAAATTTTCTTAGAGATACATGTTGGAATGTACTTAATGATAAATGTCTATTAGAATAGACTTGATGAGTCACTTTTTATTATTAAATTGAAATCTCCAGGATTATTTTTGAAAATTTTCTTTGAATTTTTTTAAGAAATACTTGGATAAATGAGTATTGATGACCGTTGTGGCATTCAATTCAAATAACTTGCTTTTCTTTCTTGAAAAATCCTAATTTTGATTGAAGAGTTTGAAATTTTTATTTATTTTCTTTTTATTATATCTCAAAAAAAGTTTGAATTTTTTATAAATTTTTATTTTATTTATATATTTTTTTCTTTTTTTGAGTGCTTTTATGAGGGCTTTCAAAAAATAAGTTGCATTTTAAATAACCGACTTCTCTTTCTTGAAATATCCTAATTTTAATTGAAGAGAGTGAAATTTTTATTTTTATTTTATTTATTTTTCCCTTTATTTTTTATTATATCTAGATAGAGTGCTTTAAAAATAACGCTGTTTTGAAAAATACAACCATCTATAAAAAAAACAGATATACAAAAACAGATGTGAAAGCTTAAATCAATAATATACAAAGAGTGTGAAATTTTTATTTTTATTTATTTATTTAATTTATTTTTTCCTTTATTTTTTATTATATCTAGATGGAGTGCTTTCAAAAAATAAGCTGTTTTGAAGAATACAACTATCCATAAAAAATAGATATACAAAAACAGACGGGAGAAGCTTAAATCAAGCTTAAATCAATACTATACGAAGCCAGGTGAGAAACCTAAATCAATAAATCAATATCAGTTATTTAAAAAAAAAACATATTGGCCATAACAAATAAAAAACACATTAATAAAAAACTAAGAAAAAGCACCAAACTCACTTACTAGCTTGGAAGACACATTAACCAAAACTAAGAAAAAACATCTAACTTACTAGCTTAGAGGATTTATATTGCATGGATTGTATAGAGATTAAAAGCATATTAAACATAACTAAGCAAAAATGAGTAACTTACTAGCTTAGTGGATTTATGTATAAAGATGATAGAAAATTGAAATACCAAAGAAAAAAACACATTAGCCATAACTAAAAAAACACCCAACTAACTAGCCTAAAAGATTTATATTGCAGGGGATTGTATAGAGATTATAGAAAATTGAGATCCTAGATCAATAAATTTTTTAACAGAACAAAACATATTAACCATAACTAAGAAAAAACACTCAGCTTACTAGCCTAGATTTAGACTCTTGCATCAGATTGCATAGAGATTAACAGTGATATAGAAAAAAACATATTGATCATAACTAATAAAAAACACATTAACCTAAACTAAGATAAAACACCTAACTTACTAGCTTGGAGGATTTATATTGCATGGGATTTTATAGAGATTAAAAACATATTAAACAAATGAGTAACTTACTAGCCTAGAAGATTTATATTGCATGGGATTGTATAAAGATGATAGAAAATTGAAATCCTAAAGAAAAAACACTTTAACCATAACTAAAAAAAACACCTAACTTACTAGCCTAAAAGATTTATATTGCAAGGGATTGTATAGAGATTATAGAAAATTGAGATCCTAAATCAATAAATTTTTTAACAGAAAAAACATATTAACCTTAACTAAGAAAAAACACATGGCTTACTGGCCTAGAGGATTTAGACTATTGCATTGCATCAGATTGTATAGATATTATAGAAAAATGAGATTTTCCTACCTAACCTCTTATAACACATCACACATTTTTTTAAATTAAAATTTTATTTTATTTTTTAAAATATTAACATTTTTAATTTTAAAAAATTTATAATACACAATGATTACTTAATAATTAAAATTAATCTTAAATGTGAATTTGATTTTTGTACAACAATATTAAAATCCTTGATCTTTACCAATTCAAATAATCTTTATCAATTTTGAATTTGTAAATTGAATTTGATTTTTTTACAACAATAGTAAAGTCTTACCAATTTTACAATAACAATTACATATACCTACATTCATATATATATATTCAAAACAATATTAACATTTTTAATCTAAAAAAAAATTATAATATCAATTATTACTTGTTAAAATCTTTAATCTTACCAATTTATTATAATTACTCGTTAAAATCTTTAATCTTACCTTTTATTATAATTACTTGTTAAAATCTTTAATCTTACCAATTTTATAATAGCAATTACATATTTACTTTCATTTTTAATTAATTAATTAATTAATTAATTAATAACAATATTAATATTTTTAATTTTAAAAAATTTATAATATCAATTATTACTTATTAATTAAAATTAATTTTAATTTTAAATTTGAATTTTTGTTATAACAATATTAATCATTAATTACCAATTTTAAATTTGAATTTTTTTATAACAATATTAAAATCTTTGATCTTACTAATTTTAAATTTGAATTTTTTATAACATCTTTGATCTTACCCATATTTTTATTTCTCATAGTTGATTATATAAAGTTTAATTCATAAAATATAATAAAATCATAAAATATAATAGGAATGATAGTTGTATCTTTATTTCGCATAGTAAGCACAAATTTATAATTCATAATTGGAAGAGTCTTTGTTGAGTAAATTTTCCACTTCCGTGGTTTTTTTTGCTTTCTATTATAGAGTACACACTCTCCTCTCCTATCATGTATTGTTTCTATAAATAGGAATATTAAGATTCTAAGCTAAGACAAATACTTGTGCTGAAGCTCTTTCTTGTATTTGTAGAAATGTTGAAGATCACCTTAAAGAAAAAGTAATGGAAGATAACAAGATCAAAAAGTGCATCCATTTATCATTAAGTCAATTTCAATTTATATTTTTAATAAAAATTTCAAAAACAATGCAATAATAATACATAAAGAATTTATTGAAGGACGAGAGAGGAGAAAATATAGAGTTATATATATGTTTCATATTACAAAGTACATTAGGAATTATGTGTAGTGGATCCACCATCTAACCATATTTTTATTTATTTTTATCAATAGAACATTAACTAAGTCAATACTTTGTCAATTCCATTATTTAATCTTCCTCATTATGTGTAGTGGATCCACCATCTAACCATATATTTATTTATTTATACGAATAGAACATTAACTAAGTCAATACTTTGTCAGCTCCATTATTTAATCTACATATAAATAATTTATTCAAGGATGAGTATCATGTTTCATAGTACAGTGTATGAGAATTATGTGTAGTGGATCAACTATCTAACCATATTTTTTCTTCACATAGCAAGGGCACATAGCAAGGGCACATATTAGGAAATTTAGTACAATGTCTATTGAAACCAAGAGGAATATTGGAGTTTGAATAAGAATTAGTGTGATGACTATGATCAAAATTATTATTATTGGTATGAATATTAATATGATGGAAAAATTGACCAGCTAAGTATAAATAATTTGTGTAGTTGTGCATTTGATACCGTGCATTTTTTTGGTCTTGTGTGGATATCCTTTCAATAACTTGTGTAGTTGTGCATTTGATACCATGCAATTTTTTTTTTTCTCTGTGTCTTATGTGGATATCCTTTCAATTATGATTCTATAGATAAAGTAAAAATGTCTCTGGTTGAATTCATTTACTTTTTTCTTGTGTTTTTGTTATTAACCATTAACCATTATTGTTTCATTTCATGCCAATGCCCTGAATATTATTATTATTATTCTCATTGATCCTTCAATTGGATATTTGAATTTACTTTGCTTCAAGGAATTCTGTAATTGGAAGTTGTTAACTCAAAAACCCAAACTAACATGAAATTAATATGGCTACATAAACAAGATAATAGATATTTATCTCGCCAAACTAATAAAATTGCTTCTCGTCAACAATGGATATTAGAATGCCACTCAAGAAGCTACCAATTCCAAGCACACTAAAAAAAACTGCAATACCCAAGCTTCTCATTCTATTGGGCATCTGATCATAAAAATGTTCTTGCATTCCCATCATTGCATAGACTTCTGGTATGCCATAAAGAAAGTATTGTGGAAGCAACCAAAATACGGTCATTGGAATTGTTGCATTGTGCAAGTCTACTAAACCATTATCCTTTATTGCTTTAAGTCTTTTGACTTCTGTCAGTGTTGTAAAGAGATATCAGAGCATATTGATAGAGGTTTGTTTTTTCTCAAATCAATTTTGTTCAACCTATCAAAAGAGGATTCTTCTTCCAAAAGAAAAAGAGAAAACTCTTAGAAAAACAAAAGAAAGCTACAAAATATAAGTATTAAAGCATACTAATAGAGGTTTGTTTTTTCTCAGATCAAATTTGTTCAACCTATCAAAAGAAGATTCTTCTTCCAAAAGAAAAAGAGGTTTGTTTTTGTTTTGTGCAATCAATCCACTGGCAAGGACGATGAAACAACTGACTTTGGAGTTACAATAGATTTTGCTCAACGATTTTGATTCTGCCATTATGTTGTATTCTCCGCTCAAATTGATTGGTCGGGTAAGGATAGTGCATTGAACCATAAAGCATAATTTGTGTTATATCCAATTTATAGGGAATAAATAACAATTGAGCGCCTTGATAGAGGTAGAATGGGAACAAGAATGAAGTAACATAGGTTCATACTCAATATGCAAAAAGAAAGAGAAGTTACAAACAACAGTGTGAGCATTAGAATAAAACAACCTAGCTGCACCTTTAACTACCATCAAGCAACACACAGTATGAGAGTGATATGCAAGTCATTCTATATGAAGCTTACCTCCAACACTTGGATTAAAAGAGAAAGATGTAATGGGTTCATTGTCCATGCAGTTTGAGCAACAACACACTCCCTAGGTCAAAATATCTCCACATAAACGCTGATCTAAGCAACCTCTAGTTATTCAATGGAGTATGGCTCGACACTCATGCAAGTGTGTAGAGGAGGATCATACCCCTAGCAAACAATCTAAGCCTCTAACACCAAAGCAAGAGCACAAGGCAGACCGACACAGCCTCAAACAATGCTGAAGCACAACCACACAATGAGATGGAAACACATTCAAGCTTAGGGTAAATACATGTTGAAGAGAGAGCTTTAATCTTCTTCGTTTGATCAAAATGGAGGGCTAATATTACTTCACAAAAAAGAATCACGAATCACCCTCCCTCAAACTGATATTTACATAAGCATAAATGTGATGTATCTTTAACAAGTAACGGAGGGCTAATATTACTTCACAAAAAAAGAATCCTAATATTACTTCACAAAAAAGAATCACCCTCAAATTGACATTTACATCAAGCATAAATGTGATGTATCTTTAACAAGTAGCGTGCCCATATCCAGGATTTAAGTGCAAGCACTAACCACCATTCACAAAGAATTTCCCCATGTATGAATCAATGGTAATAACAAAACAAATTGCCAATACGATGAGTGACCACCAAATATTTTCCAAACTAACATCCCAATGTTTGTAATGTGGATGGTTGGAATTGTTATTATTCCTCATTCATAATCAAGGCTAGGCAATGGCTTGTGATTCTTGCCTTTAGCTCTTCATGGGAAACACATCATCTTGATCATGAGCCATTAGAGTCCACCATATGGCTACATCTTAAAATATTTGATACATACACCATTCAAATAACTAACCTTTATTTGTAGGCATGTCATATTACCATACCTTTTTTACAAAATAGTATTTAGCACATGGTATTAAAATGGTATTTAACATATGGTATTAAAATGGTATTTTTACAAAATAATATTTAGCACATGGTATTAAAATAATATTTAACATATGGTATTAAAATGGTATTTGGCGCATAGGCTTCACCTAAATAAAACCTCAAAACCTCTTTTTGATTTTTCGTAAATATATAAAAAAAAAGTTTTATTTGTATACTATACCTTAAGTTTATTTATATTTATATTTATATTTATTTGTCTTACTTCTGCCTTAAATATAAAGAAAAGTTTCAGTTTCTTTATATTCAAATTTATAAAGAGAAGTTTTTCGTAAATATATTAAAAAAAAAGTTTTATTTGTTTACTATACCTTTAGTTTAATTATATTTATATTTATTTGTCATACTTCTGCCTTAAATATAAAAAAATTTCACTTTATTTATATTTATATTTATTTGTGGTACTTTTGCCTGCCTTAAATATAAAAAAAAGTTTCACTTTATTTATATTTATATTTATTTGTGGTACTTCTGCCTTAAATATAAAGAGAAGTTTCATTTATTTACCATAGATCTACCCCTACCCCATACTGAGCTGTACTGTAGAGTGGTTCTCAGCTCAATGAACCTACATGCATAGTGAAAACAATGTCCCTCAATGGCAACTCCTACCGCATACTGAGCTGTACTAGAGTGCTTCTCAGCTCAATGAACCTACATGCATAGTGAAAACAATGTCCCTCAATGCCAAGTTGCCATAGTATGAAAACAATGTCCCTCAATGCCAAGTTGCCATAGTATGAAAACAATGTCCCTCAATGCCAAGAAAACATCAAAAGATAATTACATTGCAACCTCATAATCATGCACAAAATAATTCTACAATCAATATGCTTCATCAAAGGATAATTACATTGCAACACCTCATAAGCATGCACAAAATAGTTCTCCAGAGCTACAATCAATAATTCTCCAAAGCTATGTTGTGTCATGTACTACCCAAAAACCAAAAGAAAAAAAATATTTAGCAAATATCTTTTCCTGGCAGAGTCTTTAGTTTCAACCAAACTGTACAAACTAATCCCTAAAACATCATTTCTATAATAGTTGTTAATGAGGCTATGGTAAATGTCTCTTCCAAAATTTTGTTATAATAATTAACCACTTTTGTCATTTATGGGGGTTTTCACAAGTCTTTTGACTTTTCAATGCATGTGTCTTGACTTTTCAAAAATAAGGTTACTAAATTTGTCTAAACACTATTTACTGAAAAAATCCTGCCCCCGAGGTTACTAAATGCCTAAACGCTATTTACTGAAAAAATCATGCCCCCGAATTTTATTTAACTATTACTGAATATCTTCCCAGTTTGACTTGGCCCTCCTTTCCCAAGTAAAGATTATCATTGTAATCGGTTACCCCATAATACACCCAAATTTTCTTGGGTTCCACTTCAGTTTTTAATCGGTTACCCCATAATACACCCAAATTTTCTTGGGTTCCACTTCAGTTTTTGCGGACAAAAATGTGTTATTGGGTTTTTCCCATAAGTACCATTACAAAAATCAATTTCTCTTGGTTCTTGATGTACGAAAATAAGTGTATATAATCTTTAACAAAGGAAAATACTATATGAGAAAAAAATTGGTTCTTGATGTACGAAAATAAGTGTATATAATCTTTAACAAAGGGAAATACTATATGAGAATTTGACATGTTCCTAGTGAAAAATTCAAGAACTTCCGTGCACATCACCCAAAAGGAGCATTTTAATGAAGTGCAGTTTTACAGCAAATTCACACAAATATTATACCCAGTACGGCCGACCAGCCAACCACTTCCACCCTCTTCCATGGTTTCTTGTACTGAAAGGATGCCTCCACAATCAACCTGAATCACAACATTCAGTTTCTTGTATTCACACATATCCAAGCACCAATGAACATGAAAGACTAACCAAATTCCTTGCATTGTGAAACAATCTCTGCTTAATCATCACCTGGGGTTTGCACCTGGTTGCGTAACAGACCTCTTCCTGACATTGCCCTATCTAATAGGGCATTGTTAACTCATTCACCGATTAACTTCTGTCAACTATGAAAATTTTCCTCTTGATGATATGCATTTTAACTTCTGTGCCACACTTAGATAACATTTGACATCCACTTTGTGGATTCAGTAGAAAATTTCTACAATGATTTCTACAATGAATCATGTCCGCCTCTAAACATACAAGGCATGTCACATGCATAAAATATATTCTAACTACAAAACTAGCTACTCAGAAATCCTGAAGCAAATTTTGCTATTGCATCAGGCTTGAAAAATGAACCTCAAATTTCTTGCTTGATATTCCAAGACTATACTCTGGAACAGATTTTATATCTGCAAGTTAATAGTTGCTGCCAAAACAACTAAAAAATGAAAACGTCAGTTAACAAATTTCCTCAATTTTTGAGGAATCAACATAAACCACGTTACAACTTACAAGCAAGTATAAACTCATTTCATTGTTATGATGACTTGTTTTCCGCATGACTTTCACACACAAGCCTGTTGCAATAGGCTTGTCCTGAAAGGCTTGAATTTGAATATGATATAAAGGCAATATGCCTTAGACTAGGAAAATATACTACATTACAACAGGACACTTATCATTAGACCATTCTCATATTTTAGCTGGCTCATTTCTTGGTGCACCATATCTTCCCCTTGACTGTTTGATTTTAATTTTACTACTTGAAATTACCTCAAAACGATTTTTGCATTATTGAAATGTCTTTTATCACCATACATCGGGGATGTCTTCACCTTTTTCCTTCTACGAGATTCATGTTCTTTAACCCTACAGAGATCAGAAAAGGAAACCACTACTGGTGAGTTCAAGAAAAGATGTCAACTGCAAAGCCAAGAAAATGAAAATAGGTCTAGTATCATTCACTGTAAAGAACTCAGTTACATTAGACATGCCAAGTTCTATCTTACCATCCATTTAAAACATAAACATCTGAGGCTTTTTTCTCATCAGTGGCTATGCCAATCTCTTCTCCATCAGCTTCCATTTGTATTGACTGTGAAATTCCTGATAGCCACACAAAGCAATAGTCAAATGACCATACCATATGAAAACACATGCATGGTTCATAGTAAAAAAACTTGAACGTATAAATGCAAGAAAAAAAAAAGTTAACTTGTATAACCTGTTGCCTCACGTAATCCAGCCTCAAGAGATGTAAAATGAGTTTGAGCGACTCTTGCCCTATCTTGTGCAGACACTTCCCAAAAATTTGAAGAAGTTCCATTCAGATAGTGCCTATCCAGGAGTCTCGTATCATGTACACCTACTTTAGTAACAAATAAATTCTGCAGAGTGCATTACCGATGAAAATTCTTTCTGATTTGTTCCACAACATGGCCCCCAAAAGCATTACCATTATGTTTCAAACACATGGTGCCAGATCCTTCTGCCACAGTACCAATACATCGCTCCTTCTGCAATAATTAGAAATTGCATTGGAATTTTTCAATGCAACATAATAGCTATGAAAAGGAGATTCCTAAAAAAGAAAAGAGACAAGAACAAGCTTAACATAAAAAATCTCTTTCAACAACAGCAAAAATGCATACCCGATTATCATCCAGAACATACCATGCCACTGGATGTACAAATGAAGCAGTAGTAATGGCCAGAATTTGAGCTTGGACCAGCATGCACCAGAACACCATAGAGGGTATATTTCAAATCCCCTTCCTAGAAGTGACACAAAAACAAGAATATGACACTTGGGCTGTAAAAATTTCTATGCAGGTAAAATAAAAGTACACACAGTGAAGGTATTGACTTACATGTGGACCACACACAAAAGGTTTCATATCCAGTGCAGGCCCAAACTCAACTTTTTTATTAATTTTTCCCCCAAATCTTCCTGGGCTGAAGCGTTTTAGATGAATGGCAAGGATGTATGGAGACTTATCCACTGTGAGTTGTATTAGAGCTTGAACTTTTACTTTACATCGTTCACATTGATATACTTTCTCTCCTCCATCTAGTTGCTCAACTGCAAAGTACTGGGAAAGTGCCTTCAACAATGAGTCTGCATGTACAATCTGCAGACTCAAATCTAGGAAGTACACACAGTGAAGGTATTGACTTACATGTGGACCACACACAAAAGGTTTCATATCTAGTGCAGGCCCAAACTCAACTTTTTTATTAATTTTCCCCCCAAATCCTCCTGGGCTGAAGCGTTTTAGATGAATGGCAAGGATGTATGGAGACTTATCCACTGTGAGTTGTATTAGAGCTTGAACTTTTACTTTACATCGTTCACATTGATATACTTTCTCTCCTCCATCTAGTTGCTCAACTGCAAAGTACAATCTGCAGACTCAAATCTAGGAAAGGATCATATTTATTGGAACCATATGAACACTGTGTGCACTTGACCTGCATCTCCATATGTAACCAGAGATCCAAAACTGTTAACTGAAATCCTGGAAACATTCATGCAAGTTATATTACCCCCTACATGCTGGTAATATTCTTGGTCATCAAAGAGAGGCTCATATATCTGCCTCATGGAAATCCACAAACTTCACCTGCTTCCTAAGACAGCTACCAAAAAGGTAACAGGACTGGAATGCAGTAATTCCAGTTTATGATCCTTCCTCAGAGACTTGTCCTTGAGTGCATCCTTCATTTGCTCACACTGGATCACCAGGGACTGAACACCAAACTCTTCACTCAGTTCACTCAATGCCTCCAATTGGAACTCTGAAACCTTGAGGACCAAAAACAATATTTCATCACTAAAGACCACACTGTAACAGGGCAAAATTATTCAATTACCCATAAGCCCACACAAATTCTTATCATCATCACAACGCTATACCAACACAAAAGAACCAAATACCAATTTGCATTTGATATTATAATAATTTCTTGTAACATATTTCTTTTTTGGTTGCATCCTATGGCAAATACCAACTTACCCTCTACTCTGTGGCTTCAGTGAACTTATTATTTCTGGCAATTACTATGGATCTCCAAGATTCATATAGTCAAAACAACAAGATTTTACAAATCAGAGCAAAGAAATTTAATTGCAGAACAAATAGGACATTCTTATTTAGTACTATGAATACAAAATTACAAGGTTGTAACTTTTCTATGCTGTTGGGAAGGAAAGGGCAGAAGCCCAATGATGTGAAAAATATGAAAATAATTGCCAGGGATTCACTGGCCTATAGCAAAATTATACCACCACTCAAAGCCCATGCCAAATTTCATAGCGAAATTATACCACCACTCAAAGCCCATGCCAAATTTTATCTTCATCACAATGCCAAATCAACATAAAGCTAAATGAATTATATGAAAGCACCAACAAACTACGCTATAGGCAACTTTCTCCAGTTTCCTGATAATGGGAGGAATAAGTTCCTGAGTTGGCTTTATCAGGTCTTTCGTCAGTCAATGTAGTAAGGTTCTGTTCAGCCCTGACTCCATGATAAGGGCTGGTCCCGCGCCAGTCAACCCTCTGAGATAAGGTTGTCTTCCTATCAATCCACCAAGAAATGATCAATCAACTAAAGTCATGATCATGATATGTTTGCCTAGGGATTTAAGATAAGATCCTATGTTGGCTTTATCTGGTCAATCCACTAAGCTCATGATCATTGTTTGCCCACTTAACGATCTAATATGAGACCCTACGTTGGCTTTAACCGATCTTGCACTGGTCATTCCTATGTCCTGTGAGAAGGGCTTGTCCTGCCTTAGGCAACCTTTCCAACCAGTCAATTTACTAATTCCGCGATCATGGTATGTCCTCATGAATTTTCGATCTCACAGGTTATTCGTTGGTTCTTAGGGGAGATGCGAAGGAAGCCACAAGACAAGAATTCAAAGAACCACATAGGCAGAAACAAAAAAAACAAAAGAACTACATACATGTACAAATACTGAAGTAGAGCACAAAGAATTGGATACTCCACAAATGGGAGCTTGATCACTTCCTCGCTCAACATCAACCCACTGCAGCACAAACCCAGAACAACCCAGTGAGCAAGCACAACTCGGCCCTCAAAGCCCATGAGGATCGCAAATCGGCGAAATCCCAATTTTCAAGAAAACTACTCATACCTCTGCACACCAATGTAAAAGTAATGTGTATATTGAATGGACGAACTCATCTCTGTAGCAGTGTAAACGAGGGTTATCCTTCCACCAGATCTCTCTGCCCATAACTTGAATGCCTACCATTCTGCCACATCTCTTTGCCCATAACTGAAATGCCTACCATTTCGCCAGTAAATGAGACCGTGACCCAATACAGGTAACCATGGCCCGTAGTCCATTTCTCTCATCCCATGGCCACTAAGAAATAGGTGTCTAAGTTATAGTGAAAAGAGTACAGGAAACATGTGTCATTAACGGAATGAAATGGTTGAAGAAAATATAAAAGAGTTGATTCAAAAGAGAAGGCCTATCGGCCTAATTATCACATCATTTGAAAGGTTTTTTTTTTATCAATATGTTTAAACAATAGTGTCATCAAACAATGTCATCAAACAAGAGAGTTCCTTAAGTCCATAAAAACAAAACAACAATATGAGCATTATCACATCAATTGAAAAGAATTTTTTATCAAGATTGTTTAAATTATCACATCATTGGTTTTTTTTGTATCAATATGTTTAAACAATAGTGTCATCAAATACTGTTATCAAACAAGAGAGTTCCTTGAGTCTCTTGTTCCTTAAGTCAATTGGAGAAACAATATGTTTACCAAGTGATGACTTAGCCACGGAAAATAAAGCACATGCCAAAAAGCCATCGTTGAGTCAACTGCAAAAATTCATGCTTCAATCTCAGCTCCAATAATATTCAACCCAAAAATGCTGATTTAGTTAATAAATATAATATTCTCGAGCCTGACAAAGCTTCTGCATAAACCAAGTTTGTTTGAATGTGCACATGAACATATGAAAAAAACTCATGTGGTACAAATAAGAGTTTTAAAAATAGAGACTGAGAAACCCTAGGAAAGAAGATTGACGAGCTACAGATCCCGTGCTGCATTAACCAAGCTACGGGCATGACTTCAACGTACATAATTCTGCTAGCCCAGCTAAGCTCATCCAATCCTTAGCATCCTGAGAAAAGAAAGGCGGAGCGAGCCCATGTGGGTGGGGGGATGTATTTCCTTTGCTGGCTTTTCGACGGATCGTTCCAGTTGGCAAGGCACCTGCCCCATCATAGAGGTCCTCCCATCACCGACCGAAAGGCAGGCACGATAGGTGGATCCAGGACACTAATACACTTCATTCACCTCAACAACCACCTTAATGAGTGATCATATAGTAACTCTAGGCCAGAGTAGCCCCGTTAAAACAACGCACCAGAAAGGATAGTGTCGGCAAGAGACTCAAAGCAAGGCACCTTGTGTACAATAGGCCCCCTTAACCCAAACACAACAGAATTGAAGCGTGGATCCAGGACACTAATACACTTCATTCACCTCAACAACCACCTTAATGAGTGATCATATAGTAACTCTAGGCCAGAGTGGCCCCGTTAAAACAACGCACCAGAAAGGATAGTGTCGGCAAGAGACTCAAAGCAAGGCACCTTGTGTACCATAGGCCCCCTTAACCCAAACACAACAGAATTGAAGCTTCCCTGTAGATGGGTTAATTATCCTCCTATCCTTCCTTGGATCGATTTCAGTGGTTGAGGGACTATGTAGACTCTATCCGGGGTGTGAGAAGGAAGACCTCCCATCGAGGCTTTAGTTCCCTGGAGGTTCCCTTTACATAAATTATGCTCCAATGACAAACTTTCAATTTTTACATGACCCAAAAAAAATTGGGACCAGGATTGCACCTAGATACTCATTTTCATTTGCATATCATTTAAATTTGCTGAACAATATCCGATGAAAATTACAATCTTGATAGAATGCCTTAAGAATTGGAACATAAGTGATACATTTCACTGACAAGACGCTCCCATTATTCATGGTATTCTTGTAAATAAACATCACTTCAAATTGTTCTTATGTTTCCATTGAACTACCTTGAAGGTGGTGCGGAACCTTGGTTACTTAATGATGGATTTAATCTGACAGTCCCATTATTTGGAGGAGGTCCAACACCCCATATCCCTTCTAGGATATAACATAAATTCCAATCTGTTTTTCCAAGAGAAAATTGATTGGATGGATGTGATGCAATTTCAAAGAGAAAATTGATTTGGTTCGAATGGATGTGATGCAACGATTGGAGAATAGGCATTACTGTTGAATAAATAACCAAACAATAAATTAAATCATTGCTGACTGATTAAATCAAGCATAAAATAAATGGACAATAGGGATGTAAAGGGTGAAGCAAAATCTTGAAACAAAATTGGAATTGTTCCAAGACCGCAATTGTTAAATCAAGCATAAAATAAATGGACAATAGGGATGTAAAGGGTGAAGCAAAATCTTGAAATAGAATCGGAATCGTTCCAAGACCACAATTGCAAGACTAGTACCAGTCATTTGGCAAGTACAAGGCCACCATTTTTTGGTTTCATTTTTGCATGAAGCTATAATTGTGAACCCTCTCATAGAGGGGTTGCAAAAAAGAGTTCATTTTTGTTTGAAGTCCATAACATCAAGTATGTCCAATAATGACATATTAGATTTGATCGGTTGTAACAAAATTTGCAAGGGGAAATTTTGTCCAAAGACGTCGTTTTTCTTGTCCATGAGGCGTGTCGTTTTTCCATGACATTAGAGTCTAGGAAAAAATCTTAAATCACCTAAGTCACAAGACACGTCCCTTAGGGTTTCGTGTCCCGTATTTTACATGTTGGACACGAAACGCGCCCTAAAACATGTCGAAAACGTTTTTCTTCATGTCCTCCAATAGAGACACGTGTTTTGGACGTGGCAAAAACGTACCCTAACATTTTTGGCTCTTAGGACACATGTTCCATGAAAAGTGACATTTAAAACCTGCAACATGGTTTACTTTTGGGTTTTTTTGACATTGTTCATCTCCAAAGTCGAGTTTGCTCGTTGCCAAAATAAAATTTGTTGTGCAGTGTAAGGAATTTCATCATATTCGAGTGAAATGCTCACAACTTCACATTGAGAGCACAGTTCACAACTTCACATCGACCTGGACCTGGAGATGCAAGAGACGAGCGTTCGCGTGCTTTGCTAAGAGTTTGGAGAACTTAAATTTCCTGTAAGTCGTGTTATAGCCTATGGAAGCTAAATTTATTATACACCAGTGACCCCGTATAGATCGTGTGTTGAAATAAAAAGCCCACCTCCCCGTCATGTGCTCAATAATCACTACACCTTCGAGCTCTAAAGGGAGGGAAAGCTCGATTAATGCTCTAGTCAACAGTGAAGTTTAAACACATAAATTTATAATTTATAAACTACCTTATGTGAAATTTGAACATGATCGAACCTTTTTGAAGTTAATAACAGAAGTTATAACATGAACAATGAACATTGAACTGTGAACATCATTGATGTAGTAAATTAATAAACTAACTAGTAAATTACTAAATAGTCAATAGTGTATACTAAATACTAAATAGATATCATCATGATTCATATCTATATGGATCAGGTACTATATTTTAGTGTTTTTTTAATATATATATATATATATATATATATATATATATATATATATAACGTGTCCCTTGTGTCCTGTTTCCGGGGTTGCTATGTCTCGTGTCGAATACTCGTATTTACGTGTCCTTGTGTCATGTGACTAAGTAAATCATTGACGCTACCAATCCAAGTATCACAACAAGATTACTTTGCACAACAGAGCAATATAGAATAGTAAATCTACTAGTGCACAAAATGTACACAACTTTTACAAATTTATACAACAACCCAACTTTATACAAATTTATTTGCCCTCTAGCTAATCATAAGTCCATCTACAACCAAGACATAGGGTCTTCATGCTCACTAGTTGCTCGTTCATCCTTCAAGGCCACAACACTTTGAGACTTTTTTCCCACTGCTACTCCTCAGTTACTTAGGGACTTCTTCCCACTATAGTTTTCCTGCAATGCTCTAATGAAGAAAAACATAGGGCAGGAGGGATGCCACCTATCACTGTCAAACGTCTCTTCTCCAACAATGAACTTGGGCTACAATCTGCGTCTCTATGACATCCTTCTTTAGTCCTTCAAAGATCTGTCAATGAACTCATCAACTCTGCCACTCCTGGCAGCTCATTAATCCTTCAATGCACCACACTTAGGGCACACTTGGTCTACTCTCACGCTGCCTCCAATGTCCTCTTTTAGGACCTCTACACCCACTAGCAACCAACCATCAACAAGAGATCATCTCTAACACACTGTTGCTATCCTCTTGCCTCTAGATCTGCGCATCTAGCAATCTGGTGAGGGCACACCAGTAGCCCTAAATCCATGCTCCAATCACCACGTTTCCTTCTCCAACTAGGTTGCTCTTCCTTGTTGTCTAGGCAGACTCATGCATTATTGTAGGCCTTGGAATCTCCACAAACCACCTAAACAAACTTGCTACAACAATACAAACCAACCCCAAACTCAAGGAGAAATCCCTGTTCCAGTTGTGGCCTGCTTCTAGTGATTGGGGCTTGAAGGTAAGAGCCTTCACAAGGCCTCACGACCCTCCAAACGACCTCCACAACTCATTGCTCCTACAACAGTACCTGCGACCCTGAACAAAGATAATATACCACATAAATATGCACAAAAAACTCTCAATAGTCACCTCATATCTGCAGCCAAGGCATGCAAGAGAATCTACACCCAAACCAAGAGAGATTCCTCCCAAAACTCGTGACTTCCTCCTTGCTTCATTGCCTCAAATCCCTTGCCTTTTTCAAAGGTATTTATTTGATGTTGAATGAACTTGGATGTGATTGGAACAACCTCCAACTCTTATTTATTTATACTCTCACATGTCTCTCTATCACACATTAACTTGGGCACATTCTAACCTTAAGTCGATCGGCTCAATGTGCCGAATTAACTTACAACCACATAGAAAAATCAATATCTCCACCACATTAACTTGGGCACATTATAACCTTAAGTCGATTGGCTCAATGTGCCAAATTAACTTACAATCACATAGAAAAATTAATATGTCCAATTCTAGAGCTCCGATTTGAGTGATTTTTGCTACCTCTTTCTCCTCTAAGGGTCCTCTAACACCTCCATGTGCCAATCACTCAAGCTCCTCTTGGTTTTGGCCCCACATTGATGGGTAAAAAACCCAAAGCTTAGGTTATAAGCCCACAAAGCACTTTTGTGGTGCTCCAAACTCCAAACACTGAACCCGAGGGCTTGAGGTACCTCCCAAGCTACCAAATCTCAACAAGATGGAGTTTACTCTTGTCATGGTTATGCACAAGATGAGCCTCTTGTCAATTCTAGTGGACTACTATCCAATTGTAGGTCGGTTGAGCGCCAAGGGATACAATAGGCACACTAGAGAGATTCTCACAATTTGATCCATGTGGAGGTAAGCATAAGAGAAGGATGTTAATTTTTCATAGAGCTACATTGTTCTTTACTTTGATAGTTACATTTCTTCAATAACATGTTAAGTTCACCAAAAATAATTATATCATTGTACAGATTTACATTATTAACCATCATAAAATGCAACTATGTAGAAAGAACAACATCATCATCATCATCTAAGCAACGAAATGTAAAAGGATCAAAGGAAGAGAAGCATGAACACATAGAGACACCGGGATTGGTTCGAGACTAGGGCAAAACCCACTACGGGGAAAACCCTTGTTAATTATTCTTCTAGATCGTCATCAAATGATTTAGTAACAAGAGTACAATGATCCATAGATCCATATCTTCATAATCCAGAAAACAACTAGCATACGCACAATAAAACCATAAACATACTTCTGCTGAAGGAACTTGATTATGAGGACAAAGATTCACTAACACTGGCTGAAGCCTACTGATGATTATTGCTGATACAGAGTGAATATAGTAGATACATCTTGCAACAGAAATACATAGAGCAGATCTACAGATACATCTGCAGATCTACAACCTCAAGAGCATGGATTTGATAGATCATCAAGTGATCTCAACTACCAAGCCCTAACCCTAGACTTGAGTCCAGGATGCTATCAATGACTGTTCTGAAGCGACTGTGATTGAGCGACAGATGTATGAGGGCACTGCGCAAGCAACTCAATGTGATCCAATCCAGATCTGTCCATGAAATCCCTTAACCGCGGCCTTAGCACGGTGAACCCGCGATTGAAGCCCCCTTAGCCACAACCTGGACGTTCTGTGCTCGCAACTAAGGACCTGATCAACCCGACACCCTAGTCGTGCCCTAAACAAGGTCTGCCCACAGTTATGCTAGCTCAGCTGTGACCTTGACAAGGCCTGCCTATGGTTCTGGCTCAGCTCAGCCACTACCTCACCGTGGTCTGCATGCGGTTCTGGCCCAGAACATCGAGATCAAATGCAAGCCTCTACCTATGATCCCAATTCTTTGTGCGAGCTTCTCCTGATGTATTGTGCGATCCAAAACAAACAAATACGAACCAATACCAAGAGAGCATGAAGAAGATCTCATGAGAAAATGTGTGAAAATGAGCTTGGGGTTGCTTCTATTTATAACCTTCGTGTGTGACCACTTGGGTTAAGGCTAACTCCGCTAACTCTGCATGTGGTTAGGCTGACCCATTCCATTTCACTTTAATAAATAAATTAATTCATAATTTAACTTTCGCTTAACTAATTGGGGAGATCTATAGGTCGATTTTGGTCCTCTCGAAAAGAGGAATCTAATGCAATTATAATCTTGACCATCTGACCTGTCCATGGTGGAATTTGAGCGCAGTTGCATAATTTTAACAAAGGAAAGGCCCTAAACATTCACATATTTTGTTCGAACAGATTGCTTCTATCCACATAAGGCTCCGGATGGACTTGGTTTTATTGTTAATTTAAAATTAAGCAATCATAAGCTTCTCAATGGATTTGCACTAGATGCATTTCAAGCTAAGTAATCCATGCAAGAAGATGTTACAATCATAACTTTCTTAATGGATTTGCACTAGCTGTATTTTTGAACGAAACAATCCACACATGAAGATGTTACAACCAAGGATATCAAAGCATTGCTGCTGCAAGCTGCAGACAATTAAGATGGATTGTAGTAAATATAACTTATTACACACCAACAAGTGCCCTTTAATTATTTCAGTTAGAATTTAGACCATAACACATTAAACATGGTGGAATCCCTCTCTCTAGAGAGCTTTTGGAATAGAGAATCAAGCAGACTTACTTTGAGAACTTGTGACAGGGGTTAGGTGAGATAGCTTGGGAAATTTCTCTGATGAGAAAAAGATTTTGTTGGGTATGAAATTTATCAGTATTCGCACTTTTCGGTCTAGGAATTCAATGCATATTTTTGCAACATCACACAGGATGGCAATTACATATAATAACTTTGCTAATCTGTTGAAAATGTAGCGAGCAACGTCTTTTGCCTTATGCCTTAGCCAATGAAGACCTTGAATTGTCCTCATGAGTTAGACTTCAATTAGGACGAGTTATTTCCACTTTACTGGAATAATCATCAAGTCACCATGCATAGAGTTAGAGCTTCAGTTAAAGAGCAGTTTTCATCAGTTGGACTACAAAATGAGGTGGCAATTCGCAGTTCAGTCAGAACAAGCTAGTTTTCAACCAAGATTGAAGGAAGCACGAGTTAGATCTGCAATGTTGATTAAAGAGAGCATGAGTTAGATCTACAATGTTGATTGAAGAGAGCACGAGGTAACAACTCCAGTGATGATTGGAAGGAGAGAGAGTAACACACTCAATTAAATCGCTATCAAAGATCGAGTTCTAAATTAAGATGGACCTCCTTGCATGGATTGAAGTTCACCTATAAAGAGAGGATGAATGCACATGTAAATCACATTATTTTATGCACAAAGGTTTGTGACAAGAAAAAGCTCACGAGTTAGTGTGAGAGAGCCTTGATTGTGGAGCGTAGGAATTGTCCTAAACAATAGGAGGCACAAGAATTAGTTGTGTAGAGATGGGGTCCTTATAAATAGGAGCTCAAGTGCGATAAGAAATAGGGCCAGAAGTGCGCTAGGAAATAGGAGATCAACGTAAGGAATAAGGGGCTCAAGTGCGCGAGGAAGGAGTAGAATTGAAGCAAGACGATAGGTTTTGCAAAGCAAGTCGAGGAGGCAGCAAAAGAAGAATTGTGTGCAGGAACTGAGATCAAGTGGTGATCAGGGTAGGCTAAGATCAGTAACATTAGCAGAGAATTGTGTGAGAAGCAAAATGCTTTCTCAAGAGAGAAAAATTGTTTTGTAATAGATTCAATTGCTCCAAGAAAAATCAATAAAATATCCACATCAAGAAGCAGGTTTTCCATGTTGTGTTTCCTAAGAAAAATAAGTGTGTTAATTTGTGTGATGTGTTATTATCCTTGTGTTATCAGAGCTACTTTGAAGGACTAGTGAATCAGAGTGTGCACAACAAACCAACTCAGAGGGAGTTGAGATTGTTTAGATCATGTAGCAGATGTTTCAGCTGAAGACATGGAGATGTGGTATTGACTGGCTTGGCAACGAGATTGGCTGGGAGTTATGGTGGATCAGTGGTGAACCTAGTACATAAATTTGTTTTATAGGGCATATTACTGATAACGGGCTTCCTATGACTTGCCATAGATTGTTGGGATATCCTTAGGATTGCTTTAGCATGGACGAGATTGGTATGATAAAGACTCCTTCATGTGTTGAACAACATGTTGGCAGGCTAGTTTCTTCTTTGGGCAATGATGTTGCATATCCGATATTGGAGGGATGTGCATGTGTTGCATTTGACCCAGGAGGATGAGTTCTTGCAGGACTAAGTTGCAGTGATGATGGCCGTGTTCGACCGCAACTCAAACTGACCTTGTAGGACACAAGATCAGTAACAGGTTGATTTAATGGAGATCGTGGAGACTCATAGGGAGTCTATCTTCAAAGGGAGCAACCCCATGGAAGTGTTGAGATATTTAGGTTTAGATGAGATGAGGCAGAGGAACTATTGAGATAGCGTGGTTCACTCTACAGAGTATGCTGCATTGGCAGACCCTAGAAGGCCTAGTGTCGCCGGTGATGATGATGGAGACTTCCTAGTGTTGGAAATACCTCCCTCGCTAAGAGGGAGTGTTGATATTGGTAGCTTGGGAGGTACTCCAAACCCTAGGCTATAGGGTTGTGGAGGAATTGGCACCACAAAGTCACTTGTGGGCTAAGAATACAAGGGTGCGTGTTGAGATTGGTAGCTTGGGAGGTACTCCAAACCCTAGGCTATAGGGTTTTCGAGGAATTGGCACCACAAAGTCACTTGTGGGCTAAGAATCCAAGGGTATGGGCTTTGCACCCAAGCTTGTGGGTGTGAAACTGTGTATGGATTTTGACACTTAACACTTGGAGATTGTAGGGAACCCTTAAAGAAAGGAGGGGCCGCATGTAGCACCAAGACAGGCCTTGTGGGTTGGGAGAAAAGAAAATTTATGTGATTATGTGGGTGAATTTGTCTTAAGTTTCAAGTCGACCTTGACTTGAGGAGACCATTTGAGAATGTTAGACGTCACCCTAAGGAATGATATAAATAGGAGTGAGGAGGAGCCTCATTCCTCACACAATCAAGTCACTTATTTCTCATGTGAGGACTAAAATAGGAGGTCGAGTCCGCAACCAAGAACGAGAACGGATCAAGTCTAGTTAGGATTGGTTTTGGGACTGTTTTGGGCTGGCGTTATGAAGTTAACGACAACTAGTAGAAGGAGATGAGGTCACGAATTTAAAGGATGAAATATGAGCATGAAAACATAAGCAATCTCTCTCTAATAGGCTGAGATTTTTGAAGTACTGCATGTGGACAAAATTATGATTCTTGGAGGGCCAAGAAGCCTACTTAGTAGCCAAGGATAGGCCACATTCATCTACAGTAGGAGGGAAGAAATCATGGGTTGTTGGAGTGGTTTGCAGGTGGGTTAGATCAACTTCAAGTTTCCCTAGTTAGGGATGAGTTCTTCAGAAAAAGTCTCGCTCAAATCCAAGGAATTTGGAGAGCAGAAGTGTATGTCTACAAGGAGGAAAAGTGCAGGATTGGTGTCCTAGTTTAGGACCGTATTTGGAGCAGCCAAAAGAACAATTTTAGGAGGGTTAAAGTGGCTTGCTCCAAGCTTAGGACTGATCTTTGAAGGAAAAAAGGAGGTCAAGGGAGCAGTTTGACTAGCCAAGTTTGTTGTTGAAGGACTTTTGAAAGTGATATGTGGCAACCATCCATTCCCTAAGTTTGCCTAATTGAAGTTGCACAAGTTGGAAATAGAGGGAAGAAGTCAAGGGAGCAGTTTGACTAGCCAAGTTTGTTGTTGAAGGACTTTTGAAAGTGATATGTGGCAACCATCCATTCCCTAAGTTTGCCTAATTGAAGCAACACAGGTAGGAAATAGAGGGAAGAAGTCCCTAAGAGTTGTGTTCTTGAAGAACTGAGGAGCCACTAGTGGGCAAGTAGTCCCAAAGGAGCTGAGGAGCAGCATTGGGCAGTCTAGAGTTGTTCACAAACGAAGTGGTGTACAACTAAACAAAAGACCCTATGTCTTGGTTGTTGATGGACTAATGATTAGCTAGAGGGTAGATTGGAGCGGTGTTCAGTGACCTAAAGGAGCAGGATCATTAATAGAGGCAGATTGGTGTTGCTGCAAATCAGGAGCCAATGGACCGGGTAGATGTGTTCAAGATAGACCAGTGGAACTCTGAAGTGCACTAGATCAGCTAGTAGGTCAGTGTATCTTTTTCAGGGTAGTTTGGTGGTCAAAGTTGTTGACATAAAAACCTTGTTTTTATTCCTTGTATCAATGATTGGACGAGAGCGATGATCCCAAATATGGGAGTCCTATATAGTTGTATTACAGTTTGTTAATGTAACGAAGTTGGGTTATGAAAAAATTGTAAAACGTTGTCTATATTTGTGCACTAATTTATTTACTGTAGTTTATATTTCACTAAGCAAAGTAGCTTGTTGTGGTATTTGGATTGGTAGTGTTAGTGATTCTATGACCCTAACATATATTCCAATACTGTGGCAAAACAACTGAACACCCAAAATCCTAGCGTTGTCTACAAGCACAATGGTTGATTGGTCGAAGGCTCAATATCCTTGCTTGCTCTGCCTTACCACCTCCTCTCTAGGGTACGTTGTGTAGGGGTGTGCATGTGATGTGGACCAAATTAGCATATAAATTTAAATATACCATTTTATGTATATGTTAAACCAATATTTAAGTGGTACTACCCGAGAACCATGCTAGAAGGAGAAAACATCGAGCAAACAAATAATAATAACAATATTTTGTTGGAAAACAACATGAATCACCCATCCTGTGCATTGCATCTACATTTCCTAAGATATCTTCTCCGCTCGACCCTCCCAGACACTAGAATTGTAGTCACTCGCTACATAAAGTGATATTATATATGAGATCATGAACAAACCATGGGAGCTTAAAGGATAAATATATAGAGCGATGAATTAACCATACACATACCTACCCTCCCTTGGCTTATATTATAACAATGACAATCATAAGCAATAATCGTTGAACATGTGAACCCTAATCTAACATTTCCATTTCTTTCATATCAAAGTTCTAGGAAAATTCTTGAATCTCACACCCATGAACAAGATCATACTACCTCAAAACCATGACAAAATGATAAAGCATTGTGCAACTAACAAATATTTTAGTGTATTAAAGAACAATAGTATTGTGTAGGAGAAAAGTACGCCTCACCCCTCCTTTGTGCCATGTTTGTAGAATGTCTAGTGCATCTTCACCACTTGACCTTTGTAGACCATACCATTGTAGTTGATCACTACATAAAAAAGATCAATATAATTGACTATCAGAGCATAGATAAAACATATAATAATTTGAATAGCAAACAAACAGAGCCACAAATTAGAAAAAGATACTTTTAAGTGAAGCACATTGCATGTAGATATGTTGACTCACCTTCATATATGAAAAATGACCTCAATTTTCTCTGGATTCTTCCTTCATTTCCATTTCCGCACCCAACAAACAAAACCAAGACCAAACTACTAAAAAAAAAAAAATGAGTACAACACACCCAACAAACGAAACCAAGGCCAAACTACCAAAAACAAGAAAAAAAATGCAAAACAAAGTAAAAGAAGTACAACACAACATGGCCATGCTCAAGCTCAACAAAACCAAACATGCAAACAAGAACCAATAAAAAATTGCAAACATCCCCTCTGCACATCATCTCTCCAACAACGTCTTGTCCTTCGCTGAAAGGGAAAAAAAGTGGGATGAAGAAGGTTAAAATACACACACAATTAGTAATGTTAAACATATTTCAAAACCAATAATTGTTCATAATAGGAAACACACCTCCCCTAGAGTTTGTTTTATAACAATGGACACTCTTTTGTATTCCACTTGCTTGTGCTCATCAAAACCAACCATCTACAAAAGATACACAATAAGATATTAATATCGTTATATAAATTAAACTAAAGAGTATGCAATAATTAATCGTAATAAGAAACATGTCTTTCTTTGAGATTGTTATATAAAAGGGGAGAGTCCATTTTGTATTTCACGTATTCATGCTCATTGGAACATGCCATCTGCAATAGATACACAATAAAATATTAAATTTCGAATAAAAGTCAAACTAGAGAGTTTCAAGGCATGTATTTCAACAAAAAAAATTCATGTAGACAACAACAAACAAAAAAATTGCAAGCTTCCCCTTTGCACATTATCTCTATTGTAGTGTCCTATCCTTCGCTGAAAGGGAAAGAAGTGGTGTGAATAAGGTTAAAATAAAGGCACACAAAATAATGGCAAGCATAATTCAAAACAAATGATTATTCATAATTGCAAACATAACTCGTCTAGAGTTTGCCATATAAAGAGAGACATTCCATTTGCATTCTACTCACTCATGCTCACCATAACAAGCCAGTTTGCCATATAAAGAGAGACATTCTATTTGCATTCCACTCACTCATGCTCACCATAACAAGCCATCTACAACAGATACATAATAAGATATTGGAACCATTATACAAGTTAAATTAGAGAGTTGAATGCAACAATCAATCATAATGTGAAACATACCTGACTTTGAGCTTTTTTATATAGAGGGGGATAATCCATTTTGTATTATACATATTTCTGCTCATTGGAATCAACCATCTGCAATAGAAAGAAAAAGAAAATAGAATTCTAATAAAAGTTGGAATAGAGAGTTGAAGGCATGAACTTGTGAACCAACTTATATCCAATCCATTTATATTCCATGCTATATCTCAAAGTATATAAATTTTCTAAACTAGACGTAATTCTAGTTGGAATAATGCAATGAATGTTATCACAAGATAAATAATCCTTTTTTTAAGAGGGATTCAAGCATATTTAAACATATTCAAGCCCTAGGCTATAGGGTTGTGGAGGAATTGGCACCACAAAGTCATTTGTGGGCTAAGAACCCAAGCGTGTGGGATTTTCACCCAAGCTTGTGGGTGTGAAACCATGTATGGATTTGGACACTTGGCAATTGGAGATTGTAGGGCACCCTTAAAGGAACAAGGGGACACTTATAGCACCAAGAGAGGCCTTGTGGATTGAGAGAAAATAAGTTTTATTTGATTATATGTGTGTACTTGTCTTAAGTTTCAAGTTGGCCTTAAATTGAGGAGACAAATTGGGAAGGTTAGACGTCACCCTAAGGAATGATATAAATAGGAGTGAGGAGGAGCCTCATTCCTCACCCAGTCAAGACACTTATTCCTTATGTGAAGACTGAAATAGGAGGACGAGTCTGCAACCAAGAAGGAGAAAGGATCAAGTATGGTTAGGGTTGGTTTTGAGACTGTTTTGGGTTGTGGTTATGCAGGTAAAGGAAACAAGTAGAAGGAGACTAGGCCGAGACTTTTGAGGACGAAATATGTGTTGGGAATCACGATTGTCGTTAGACCAAAACCCGCAAGTGTTATTCAATGATCACATCGTTAGAGATAAGGATCCATGAGAGGCAGTTAGTCCATGTCACGAAACACACAGGGAACATTGCTTTATCCAATGTCCAACAATCTCCCCACCAACACGAGCCAGGTGTTATCGAACTCATGACCTATGCTCTAATACCGCTTGTTGGGAATCACAATTTTTGTTAGACCAAAACCTGCAGGTGTTAGTCAACAATTGCATCGCTAGATATAAGGATCCACAAGAGGCGATTAGTCCATGTCACGAAACACACGGGGAGAGTTGGTTTATCCAACGTCCAACAATATGAGCATGAAAACAAAAGCTAGCTCTCTCTAGCAGGTTGATATTTCTAAAGTATTGCAGGTGGATGAAATTATGATTATTGGAGGGTCGAGTAGCCTACTTGGCAACCAAGGATAGGTTGCATTCATCTACAATAGGATCAAAGAAACCAAAGGTTGTTGGAGCAGTTTGTAAGTAGGTTGGATTTGCTTCAGGTTTCCCTAGTTAGGGTTGGGTTATTTAAAAAAAGTCTCACTCAGATCAAGGGTTTTGGAGAGCAGAAGTGGATGTTTACAAGGAGGAAAAATGTAGGATGGGTGTCCTAGTTTAGGACAGTATTTGGAGTAGCCAAAAGAATGATTTTGGGAGGGCTCTACTGGCTTTCTTCACGCCCTAAGTAAAGTCACTTGAGAAGGAATTTGAGGATTGTTAGAAGGGAAAAATAAGGGATGCTCAGGAAAATAAGGAGCTCAAGGGAGCAGTTGACTAGCCCAAGTTTGTGGTTGAAGGAGGACCTTTTACAGTGATAGGTGGAAGACCTACATGCCATAAGCTTGCCTCATTGAAGCAACACAAGTTGGAAATAGAGGAAAGAAGTCCCAAAGAGTTGTGTTCTTGAAGGACTAAGGAGAAGCTAGTGAGCAACAAGTCCCAAAGGAGCTCAGGAGTAACAGTGAGAAGTCTAGAGTTGTTCATAAAATGAGTTGTGAACAACTCAACAGAAGACCCTATGTCTTGGTTGTTGATGGACTAATGATCAACTAGAGGGCAGATTGGAGCCATGTTCGGTCACCTAAAGGAGCAGTATCACTGATAGAGGCAGATTGGTGTTTTTGCAGATCAGGAGCCAAAGGACCGGGCATATGTGTTCAGGATACGACTAATGGAGCTGTGAAGGGCATTAGATCAACTAGTAAGTCAGTGGATATTGTTCACGGTATATTGGTGGTAAAAGTTGTTGACACCAAACCCTAGGTTGTATTCCTTGTATTAGTGATTGTATGAGGGCCATTATCCTCGGTACAGGAGCCCTAAATAATTGTATTACAGTTTGTTAATATAACGAAGTTGGGTTATTAAAAAATTGCAAAAAGTTGTATATATTTGTGCACTAGTTGATTTACAATTGTTTATATTATGTTGAGTAAAGTAGTTTGTTGTAGTATTTGCATTGGTAGTGTCAGTGATTCTAAGACCCTAACCTAGATTCTAGTACCGTGGAAAGAAAAAATGGTATAATAGCTACTTTGAAGGGCCAACGAATCAGAGTGTGAACATCGAAGCAACTAAGAGGAAGTCAAGATCATGGAGTAGATGTCTTAGCTGAAGACATGGAGATGTGGTCAGAACTGGCTTGGCAACGAGATTGGCTGGGAGTTCTGGTGAATTGGTGGTGAAAAACATTTTATTGTAGGGTAGATTATTGGTCATAGACTTCGTATGACTTGCCATAGATCGTTGGGACAACTCTAGGATTGCTTTAGCATGGACAAGATTGGTATGATCGAGATTCCTTCATGTGATGAACAACATGTTGCTAGACTAGTTTCTTCTTTGAGAAATGATGTTGCATATCTGAGATTGGAGGGATGTGCACATGTTGTGTTTGACCCAGGAGGATGAGTACTTGCAGGACTAAGTTGTAGTGATGATGGTCGTGTTTGACAATAAGTTAGACTGACCTTGTAGGACACGAGATCAGTAATAGGTTGAGACAATGGAGATTGTGCATACTCAGAGGTAGTCTAACTTCAAAGGGAGCAACCCTAAGGAAGTGTTGAGGTCTTTAGGTTTAAATGAGATGAGGCAAAGGAACTACTGAGATAGCGTGGTTCACTCTACAAAGTATGCCGCAGTGGTAGATGCTAGATGGGCTCCTGTCGTTGATGATGATGATGGAGATTTCCTAGTGTTGGAAATACCTCCCTCGCTAAGAGGGAGTGTTGATATTTGTAGCTTGGGAGGTACTCCAAACCCTAGGCTATAGGGTTGTGGAGGGATTGACACCACAAAGTCATTTGTGGGCTAAGACCCAAAGGGTGTGGGCTTTGCACCCAAGCTTGTGGGAGTGAAACTGTGTATGGATTTGGAAACTTGGCACTTGGAGATTGTAGGGCATCCTTAAAGGAACAAGGGGCCGCTTGTAGCACCAAGAGAGGCCTTGTGGGTTGACAGAAAATAATTTTTATGTGACTATGTGGGTGAATTTGTCTTAAGTTTCAAGTCGGCCTTGACTTGAGGAGACCATTTGCGAATGTTAGAAATCACCCTAAGGAATGATATAAATAGGAGTGAGGAGGAGCCTCATTCCTCACCCAATCAAGTCACTTATTTCTCATCTGAAGACTGAAATAGGAGACCAAGTCCGTAACCGAGAAGGAGAAAGGATCAACTCTGGTTAGGGTTGGTTTTGGGACTGTTTTGGGCTGTGGTTATGTAGGTAAAGGCAACGAGTAGGAGACTAGGTTGCGAATTTTTAGGACAAAATATGAGCATGAAAACAATAGTAATCTCTCTGTAACATGCCAAGATTTCTAAGTATTGTAGGTGGACGAAATTATGATTCTTGTAGGGCCAAGTAGCCTACTTAGCAGCCAAGGATAGGCTGCATTCATCTACAATAGGAGAGAAGAAATCAAGGGTTGTTGGAGTGGTTTGCAAGTGGATTGGATCTACTTCAGGTTGCACTAGTTAAGGATGAGTTCTTCAAAAAAAGTCTTAGTCAAATCCAAAATTTTTGAAAAGCAGAAGTGGATGTCTACAAGGAGGAAAAGTGCAAGATTGGTGTCCTAGTTTAGGACAATATTTGGAGCAGCCAAAAGAACAATTTTGGGAGGGTTGTAGTGGCTTGCTACAATCCCAAAGTACAATCACTTGAGAAGGAATTTGAGGATAGTTAGAAATTCATAAGGAGGGATGCTTAGGACTGAATTTTGAAGGACAAAAGAAGGAGTTCGAGGGAGCAGTTTGACGAGCCCAATTTTGTTTTGAAGGACTTCTGACAGTGATAGGTGGCAACCATCTATTCCCTAAGCTTTCCTCATTGAAGCACCACAGGTAGGCAATAGGGGGAAGAAGTACCTAAGAGTTGTGTTCTTGAAGGACTAAGGAGCAGCTAGTGGGCAAGAAGTCCCAAAAAAGCTGAGGAGCAACAATGGGCAGTCTTGAGTTGTTCACAAGCGGAGTTGTGTACAACTTAACAGAAAACCATATGGGTTGGTTGTTGATGGACTAATGATTAGCTAGAGGGCAGATTGGAACCATGTTCAATGACCTAAAGGAGCAACACCATTGATAGAGGCAAATTGGTGTTGTTGCATATCGAGAGTCAAATGGACCGGGAAGATGTGTTCAAGATATGACTAATGGAGTTGTGAAGTGCACTAGATCAACTTGTAAGTCAATGTATCCTTTTCAGGGTAGTTTGGTGGTCAAAGTTATTGACATCAAACCCTAGTTTGTATTCCTTTTATCAGTGAAGTAGTTTGTTGTGATATTTGTATTGATAATGTCAGTGATTCTATGACCCTAACCTAGATTTCAGTATTGTGAAAAAAAAACAGATTGTCTATCCTAGTGTTGTCTACTATCACAATGGTTGGTTGGTCGAATGCTCAATATCCTTGCTTGCTCGACCTTACCATCCTCCTTTATAGGGCACGTTGTGTGGGGGTGTGAGTGTGATGTGGACCAAATTAGCATATAAATTTAAACATACCATTTTAAGTATATGTTAAAGTACAATTTAAGTGGTACTACCTAATAACTTTGCTAGAAGGAGAAAACATCCAGCTCATCCAAAGCCAAAAGCTCTCCCACTTGAGAGGAAAACACAAACAAATTCTTCTTCTTATAGAGACTTCAATTGAGGAATACCAGTACCAAGACCCTTGACCTAGTTTCCACTCCAAGACTAAGACACAAGTTCCCTTGATGAGATCCTTAGTCAACAATAGTCAATATTATGTTTCTTCCTTCTTCTCAGCTCCTCTTCAACTTTAGCTTCCTTCTGCTTCAAAATTTCAGCCTCCTTGAATTAAATATGCAATCCAAATTCAAAAACCCTAGCTCATGCACAAGACATTTTCTTATGCCTTGATTTCCTTCTCTTTGACTAAGGTCTCTTTCTAGATTGACTTGGCTTCCTTATTGACTTGACCTTCTTCCAACTTGGCTACCCAAGAGGACTGCAATTCCTCTAGGCTTCTTTTGCTGCAATTGATCTCTTGCTTCCTCACACATGTGGAGGTTTACATCCCTTAAAACAGACCCAAAAATAACCCTAAGGAATTCGCTCTTCCTTCTCTTTAATAAGAGGACTGCAATTCCTCTAGGCTTCTTCTGCTGCAATTTATCTCTTGCTTCCTCACACATGTGGAGGTTTACATCCTTTAAAACAGACCCAAAAATAACCCTAAGGACTTCGCTCTTCCTTCTCTTTACTTCGCTGGTTGGGAGGCTTTTTATGTTTACCCTTTTGCACTCCTTCCAATTTTAGACCCTGACTAAAATTATCTGCCTGAAATGATGCCTAGCTGCCCTATTTATAGTGGTTGGAGGCTCCATAATAAGCCGACATGAAGTGCGAGTGAACCGACATGTCCTTTTGAAATATTTCACGCATTATAGTGGTTGGAGGCTCCATAATAAGCCGACATGAAGTGCGAGTGAACCGACATGTCCTTTTGAAATATTTCATTATTCTTTTGAAATATTTCACTGCAATCAACCATTTGTAGTAGATAGAGAATAAAGTATTAGAATTCTAATCAAAGTTAAAATAGAGAGTTGAAGGCCTAAACTTGTGAACCAACTTAATTCTAGTCCATTTATATTCCATGCTATATCTCAAAGTATATGATTTTTATAAACTACACGTAATTCTAGTAGAAATAATGCAATCAATGTTATCGCAAGATAAATAATCTTTTTTGTAAGAGGGATCCAAACATATTTAAACATGTTGAGATTGGTAAATTGGGAGGTACTCCAAACCCTAGGCTACAAGGTTGTGGAGGAATTGGCACCACAAAGTCACTTGTAGGCTAAGAACCCAAGTGTGTGGGCTTTGCACCTAAGCTTGTGGTGTGAAACCATGTATGGATTTGGACACTTCGAGGTTGGAGATTGCAGGGCACCCTTAAAGGAACAAAGGGACACTTGTAGCACCAAGAGAGGCCTTGTGGATTGAGAGAAAAGACTTTTTATTTCATTCTGCGGGTGAACTTGTCTAAAGTTTCAAGTGAGGAGGAGCCTCATTCCTCACCCAATCAAGACACTTATTCCTCATGTGAAGACTGAAATAGGAGGACCAATCCGCAACCAAGAAGGAGAAAGGATCAAGTCTAGTTAGGGTTGGTTTTGGGATTGTTTTGGGTTCTGGTTATGCAGGTAAAGGCAATGAGTAGTAGGAGATTAGGCTGAGACTTTTAAGGACGAAATCTGAGCATGAAAACATAAGCACGTTCTCTCTAACAAGCTGAGATTTCTGAAGTATTGTAGGTGGATGCAATTATGAATATTGGAGGGTCAAGTAGCCTACTTGGCAGCCAAGGTTAGGCTGCATTCATCTACAGTATGAGCGAAGAAATAAAAGGTTGTTCGAGTGGTTTGTAGGCTGGTTGGATTTGCTTCAAATTGCCCTAGTTAGGTTTCAGTTCGTCAGAAAAAGTCTCGCTCATATCCATGGGTTTTGGAGAGCAGAAGTGGACATTTACAAGGAGGAAAGGTGTAGGATTGGTGTCCTAGTTTAGGAAAATATTTGGAGCAGCCAAAAGAAAAATTTTTGGAGGGTTGCAGTGGCTTGCTCCACGCCCCAAGTAAAGTCACTTGAGAAGGAATTTGAGAATTGTTAGAAGGGAAAAAGAAGGGATGCTCGGGAAAAGGAGGACAAGCGAGTAGTTTGACTAGCCCAATTATGTTGTTGAAGGAATTTTGATAGTGATTGGTGGAAGCCCTCCATGCCATAAGCTTGTCTCATTGAAGCAACACACGTAGGCGACAGAATAAAGAAGCCCCTAAGAGTTGTGGTCTTGAAGGACTAAGGAGAAACTAGTGGGAAAGAAGTCCCAAAGGGGCTGAGGAGCAGTAGTGGGCAGTCGATAGTTGTTCACAAATTGAATTGTGAACAACTCAACAAAACATGCTATGTCTTGATTGTTGATGGACTAATGATCAACTAGAGGGTAGATTAGAGCTATGTTCAACCACCTAAAGGAGCAGTGTCATTGATAGAGGTAGATTGGTGTTGTTGCAGGTCAGGAGCCAAAGGACTAGGAAAATGTGTTCAGGATATGACCAATTGAGCTATGAATTGCACTAGATCAACTAGTCAATCAATGCATCTTGTTCAGGGTAGATTGGTGGTCAAAGTTTTTGACACCAAAGCCTAGTTTGTATTCCTTGTATCAGTGATTGTATGAGGGCCATGATCCTTGGTACAGAAGCCCTAAACAGTTGTATTACAGTTTGTTAATATAATGAAGTTTTGTTATTAAAAAAATTGTAAAAAGTTGTATATATTTGTGCACTAGTTGATTTATTGTTTTTTATATTTTGTTGAGAAAAGTAGTTTGTTATGGTATTTGGATTGGTAGTGTTAGTGATTCTAAGACCCTAACATATATTATAGTATCGCGGAAAAACAAAATGGTATCAGAGCTACTTCGAAGGGTCAACGAATCAGAGTTTGCATAGTGAAGCAACTCATAGGGAGTTGAGATTGTCTAGATCATGGAGCAAACGTTTCAGCTGAAGACATGGAGATGTGGTCTTGACTGGCTTGGCAACAAGATTGGTTGGGAGTTATGAGTTCTGGTGGATTGGTGTTGAACCTAGTGAACAACATTTTGTTGTAGGGCAGATCACTGATCATGGAATTCCTATGACATGCCATAGATCGTTGGGACAACTCTAGGATTTGCTTTAGCATGGACGAGAATGGTATGATCGAGATTCCTTCATGTGATGAACAACATGTTGGCATACTAGTTTCTTCTTTGGGCAGTGTTGTTGCATATCTGATATTGGAGGGATGTGCATGTGCGGTGTTTGACACGAGGATGAGTGCTTGCAGGAATAAGTTGCAGTGATGATGGCCATGTTCGACTGTAAGCTCAGACTGACCTTGTAGGACACAAGATCAGTAACAGGTTAAGCCAACGAAGATCGTGTAGACTCAGAGGGAGTCTAGCTTCGAAGGGAGAAACCCTATGGAAGTTTTGAGATCTTTAGGTTCAGATGAGATGAGGCAGAGGCGCTATTAAGATAGCATGGTTCATTCTATAGAGTATACTACAGTGGCAGACGTTAGAAGGGCTAGTGTGGTCAGTGATGATGATGGAGACTTCCTAGTGAAGTACCACCCTTGCTAAGAGGGAACATTGATATTGGTAGCTTGGGAGGTACTCCAAACCCTAGGCTATAATGTTGTGGAGGAATTGGCACCACAAAGTCACTTGTGGGCTAAGAATCCAAGGGTGTGGCTTTGCACCCAAGCTTGTGGGTGTGAAGTCGTGTATGGATTTAGACACTTGGCACTTGGAGATTGTAGGGTGTTGAGAAATCTAGGGCATAGAAATTAGGTAATTTCTCTTATAATTATAAGAGCTTGTGAATACTTTTTACTTCTTTAGATTAGATTCTTCTTTTACTTATATTATTATAGTGTTCTTCTTCATCAAACAGTTACCAAACCATAAACAATAATGAGACAAGAGACACAAGATGTAGGCGATCAACCAGGGCCAAAACCTCTCCAACTTGAGAGGAAAACCCAAATGAATTCTTCTTCTTATAGAATCTTCAATTGACGAATTCCAAGACCAAGCCCCTTGACCTCAAAAACTCTCCAAGACCAAGTCACAAGACTTCTTTGAGCAATTCTTCTTCCTTGATTCAAGGCTAGTCAATCCTTCTTTCTTCTTTGAGCAATTCTTCTTACTTGGATAGTAAGACTTCCTTTTGCAATTTGGCTTGATGGATACCTTGCCTTCTTCCTTAATTCCACCTCTAGGATGATAGTGCTAGCCTCAGCTTCCTTTGCAACAGATGGCACTAATTTTCCTCGCACGTGTGAAGTATATTGGCCCAAAATAGATCATAACTAACTTGATTATGATCCTCCTTTCTTCGCTTGGTGATGAGCTTATTCTTTTGTGTTTCTCACACTTCCTTCACTATCTTGGATGCTTAATCGAATGGTCTTCAAGTGATGTCGAGTTTTTCTATATATAGTGGTCTGTCCATGTATAATAGGCCGAGTTGCACTTGTGACTAGGTTGACATCTCCGTCTATAAAAATCTTTAGCTCTTTTGGAAGGTCGACTTGAACATATGCTTGTGACGAAGTCTTGGAGGGCTAATGAGTCAAACAATTTCTCCTTTTACAATACGTAACATGCCCAAATAGGTCTTCAATACATGACATTGACTCACTAGACTTTATGACTTAATGACCAAACCTAATAGCTCACAATGAGATTGATCTAAAAATAAAATTCCTTGAGCACGAAACCCATGCCTCAAGCATAACAAAATAATTTTAGTTTTATTCTTTTCATTAATTACATAAAATCACAATTACACATGTCATTATGAAGACCAAACCTAGTTACATATTTCAACATAGGGCACCCTTAAAGGAACAAGGGGCCGCTTGTAGCACCAAGAGACGCCTTGTGGGTTGAAAGAAAATAATTTTTATGTCATTACGTGAGTGAATTTGTCTTAAGTTTCAAGTCAACCTTGACTTGAGGAGACCATCTGAGAATGTTAGACGTCACCCTAAGGAATGATATAAATAGGACAGAGGAGGAGCCTCATTCCTCACCCAATCAAGTCACTCATTTCACATGTGAAGATTGAAATAAGAGGCTGAGTCCACAAACAAGAAGGAGAAAGGATAAAGTTTAGTTAGGATTGGTTTTGGGATTGTTTGAGAATGTTAGACGTCACCCTAAGATATGATATAAATAGGAGTGAGGAGGAGCCTCATTTCTCACACAATGAAGTCACTTATTTCTCATGTGAAGATTGAAATAGGAGGCTGAGTTTGCAACCAAAAAGAATAAAGGATCAAGTCTGGTTAGGGTTGATTTTGGGACTGTTTTGTGTTGTGGCTATGCAGGGAAAGGCAAAGAGTAAAAGGAGATTAGGCCATGACTTTTTAAGACGAAATATGAGCATGAAAACAAAAACAATCTCTTTATAATAGGCCGATATTTTTGAAGTATTGCAGGTGGACGAAATTACGATTCTTGGAGGGCCAAGTAGTAAAGGATAGGCCACATTTATTTACAGTAGGAGAGAATAAATCAATGTTGTTGGAGTGATTTGCAGGTGGGTTGGATCTACTTTAGGTTTCCCTAGTTAGGGATGAGTTGTTCATAAAATCTCTCGCTCAAATCCAAGGGTTTTGGAGAGTAGGAGTGGATGTCTACAAGGAGGAAAAGTGCAAGTTTGGTGTCTTAGTTTAGTACAATATTTAGAGCATCCTAAAGAACAGTTTTGGGAGAGTTGTAGTGGCTTACTCCAAGCCCTGAGTACAGTCACTTGAGAAGAAATTTGAGGATTGTTAGACACGCATAAGAAGGGATTCTTAGGACTAGTCTTTGAAGGGCAAAACAAGGAGGTCAAGGGAGCAGTTTGACAAGCCCAAGTTTGTTGTTGAAGGAATTTCGATGGTGATAGGTGGCAGCCATATTTTCCCTAAGTTTCCCTCATTGAAGCAACACAAGTAGGCAATAGAGGGAAGAAGTCCCTAAGAGTTGTGTTCTTGAAGGACTACGGAGCTACTAGTGGGAAAGAAGTCCTAAAAAATTGCAAACTTCCCCTTTGCACATTATCTCTATTTTATTGTCCTCTCCTCCGCAGAAAGGAAAAAAAGGTGGTGTGAATAAGGTTAAAATAAAGATAGATAGTAATGAAAAGCATAATTTAAAACAAATAATTATTCATAAGTGCAAACATTCCTCGTCTAGAGTTTTCTATATAAATATATAAATTCCACTTTGTATTCCACTTACTCATGTTCACCAAAACAAGCCATCTACAATAGATACATAATAAGATATTAGAATCACTATACATTGTAGATACATAATAAGATATTAGAATCACTATACAAGTTAAACTGGAGAGTTGACTTTGAGCTTACCTCGTCTAGAGTTTGCTATATAAATATATAAATTCCACTTTGTATTCCACTTACTCATGTTCACCAAAACAAGCCATCTACAATAGATACATAATAAGATATTAGAATCACTATACATTGTAGATACATAATAAGATATTAGAATCACTATACAAGTTAAAATGGAGAGTTGACTTTGAGCTTTTTTATATAAAGGGGGATAATCCATTTTGTATTTTACGAATTTCTGCTCATTGGAATCAACAATCTGTAGTTGATAGAAAATAAAATATTAGAATTCTAATAAAAGTTAAAATAGAGAGTTTAAGGCATGAACTTGTGAACCAACTTAATTCAAGTCCATTTATACTCCATGCTATATCTCACATATATATTTTTTCTAAATTAGACATAATTCTAGTGGGAATAATGCAATCAATGTTATCGCAATATAAATAATCCTTTTTGTAAGAGGGATCCAAGTATATTTAAACATGTTGAACATGTTGATATTGGTAACCTCGGAGGTACTCCAAATGCTAGGCTATAGGGTAGTGGAGGAAATGGCACCACAAAGTCACTTGTGGCCTAAGAACCCAAGCATGTGGGATTTGCACCCAACTTGTGGGTGTGAAACCGTGTATGGATTTGGACACTTGGCACTTGGAGATTGTAGGAGACCAATAAAGGAACAAGGGGACGATTATAGCACCAAGAGGGGCCTTGTGGATTGAGAGAAAATAATTTTTATTTGATTATGTGGGTGAACTTGTCTTAAGTTTCAAGTCAGCCTTGAATTCAGGAGACAATTTTAGAAGGTTAGACGTTACCATAAGGAATGATATAAATAGGAGTGAGGAGGAGCCTCATTCCTCACCCAATCAAGACACTCATTCCTCATGTGAAGACTAAAATAGGAGGACGAATCTGCAACCAAGAAGGAGAAAGGATTAAGTCTGGTTAGGGTTGGCTTTGGGACTATTTTGGGTTTTGGTTATGCAGATAAAGGAAACGAGTAGAAAGAGACTAGGCCAAGACTTTTGAGGACGAAGTCTAAGCATGAAAAAAGAAGAAATCTCTCTCTAACAGACGAAGAATCCTGAAGTATTGCAAGTGGACAGAATTATGATTATTTGAGGGTCGAGTAGCCTAATTGGAAACCAAGTATAGTTTCATTAATCTACCGTAGGAGCAAAGAAATTAAAGGTTGTTGGAGTGGTTTGTGGTTAGGTTGGATTTGATTCAGGTTGCCCTAGTATGGGTTGAGTTCTTCAGGCAACGTCTCACTCAGATCCAAGGGTTTTGGAGAGCAGAACTTGACGTCTACAAGGAGGAAAAGTATAGGATTGGTGTCCTAGTTTAGGACAGTATTTGGAGCAGCCAAAAGAATAGTTTTGGGAGGGTTGTAGTGGCTTGCTCCACGCCCTCAGTACAATCACTTAAGAAGGAATTTGAGGATTGTTATAAGGGAAAAAGAAGGGATGCTCAGGAAAAGGAGGAGGTCAAGGGAGCAGTTTGACAAGATCAAGTTTGTTGTTGAAGAACTTTTGACAGTGATGGGTGGCAACCCTTTATGCCATAAGTTTGCCTCATTGAAGAAACACAATAGAGGAAAGAAGTCTCTAAGAGTTGTGTTCTTGAAGGACTAAAGAGCATCTAGTGGGAAAGAAGTCCCAAAGGAGCTGAGGAGCAACAATGGGCACTCTAGAGTTGTTCAAAAATTGAGTTGTGAACAACTCATCAAAAGACCCTATGTCATGGTTGTTGATGGACTAATGATCAACTAGAGAGCAGATTGTAGCCTGGTTCATTCTACAGAGTATGTTGCAGTGGTGGACGTAAAATGGGCTAGTGTCACTAGTGATGATGATGGAGACTTACTAGTGTTGGGAGTACCTCCCTTGCTAAGAGGGAGGGCTGAGATTGGAAGCTTGGGAGGAGCTCAAGACCATAGGCTATAGGGTTGTGGAGAAATTGGCACCACAAAGTCACTTGTGGGCTAAGAACCCAAGGGTGTGGGCTTTGCACCCAAGCTTTTGGGTGTGAAATTGTGTATGGATTTGGACACTTGGCATCGGGAGATTGTAAGGCACCCTTAAAGGAACAACGGGCCACCTATAGAACCAAGAGAGGCCTTGTGGGTTGCGAGAAAATAATTTTTATGTGATTATGTGGGTAAATTTGTCATAAGTTTCAAGTTGGCCTTGACTTGATGAGACCATTTGAGAATGTTAGACATCAACCAAATCAATGATATAAATAGGACTAAGGAGGAGCCTCATTCCTCACCCAATCAAGTCACTTATTGTTGAGATTTTGTGGTGTTGGGGTAGCTTCGGATGTGCTCTAACTCCCAAACTTTGTGGAGGGACTGGAGAACATGAGATCTCCAAGACCCAGAAAGGGATTTGAGAAATTCCTTCCGGTTTAAGAGAAAATTAATTAATTAATATTTTTAATTAAGGACCCTAAGTCTATCTTAGGAAAATTAAAATATTAAAGGTAATTAATTTAAACATGTGATGGAAATGACTTAAGTCACACGGATCAAGCTTTCTTTTTATCTTAGCCGTCGAATCAAGATTAGATCACGATCGTTGGTTTCCCAACGAGAAAAGTATAAAGGATAGGCTTGGGTTTAGTTGGAGAACACACACACGGAGGCAGAGCATTGAGACTAAGCTGGAATTCTAGGGTGTGGTTTGCTAAGAATTTCCAGAAGTGTTTCAAATTGCAATGAGGGGTAGTATTGTGTTAAATTTTAAAGATGTTCTATGCTAGATGCAAATACACTTTCAACTTCTAGGGCTCAATGAAAGTAAGATACAGATAGAACATACCAATAGATTGATGGAAGACAAGCCAAAAACATAGATAAAGAATGGTGGCATTACGACGGTCAGCAGGATGCTTCAACCAGCAAAGTCTCCATAAGGTCGGCCAACCCAATGTGTCACATAACCCAAAGATGTCTCATCAAGAATACTCCACCAAGACGCTGCAGCAAGAAGCCCTAAACGCATAACCAAGAACGCTGCTCCATCACCCTCCAAGAGAGAAAAAAATGCCTCCACAAAATGTGTGTCAAATGAACTCCAAGTCTCTCCAATATGTAGGCATCTGTGGGGGTGTGTGACACATCTCTTATGCATGTGGGATAAAACAGGCCGACCTTGCACATGTGGAATAAATTCAAAATACATGTTCTTTTCATCTGATCAAGATGATCTTTAGATCGATCTTGCACCTCTCCGAAGGAGGAATCCAATAAAAATATTGGCATCGTCATCTAAGAATCACAACATGGAGTTTGGACCTAGTTGCCCAAAATTAACACTCCCTCTCAACTAGGGAGAACTCCATCCACTAGTGCCATCCAAATATCGTGCGTCATCCTGCCGTAACTTGCTTCGCTGGCTTCTTTATTTCAAAACAAAAGGTGAGTCACAAAGACATCACACCTGGCTAACCCGAATTCAGCTCAGAGGTCCAAAACCTCTATAGCACTCAAAGGAGTCACCTACCAACCCGAAGTTGGTTTAACTGACCTGAAGTCAGTTGGAGGTCCGAAACCTCACTTGGACTCAAGAGAGTCATATACTAACCCGAAGTCAGTTGGAGGTCCAAAACATCACTAGACATGATCCTAGATCAAGTGGTTGGACACGTGCCATCCTAGACATAGAGAGTATGGCAATCTCCGATGCATCCATCGGTCTTGCTATGGTCTCTATTCACATTTCCCACCTCATTGGACAAATGAGAGGTACTTCCCATGAGTCCCAAACTCTATGGGTAGGATTCATATGGGGGCACAGATCAGAGAGAGGTAAACCAACTCAATATCATCACGGTGGGGCGGAAGCACACCAACAAGGTTCGGCAAGCCTAGCCCTATGGTTGCTTATAGCTCCAAAAAGCTATCCCCAAAGCTCCCTTGGAGCTCCCATAGCTCATCCTCCAATAGGACCCTCCAAATAGGGTCGTTCCACGATTCCAAGGTTCTCACGGAAGGTTAGGAACATGACCTTTCCCAAGGGCTTTGTGAGAATATCCGCGACCTGCTCATCAGTTCCTATATGATTGAGTCTTACGGTGCCTCGCTGTACCATATCCCAAATAAAATGGTACCGGACATCAACATGCTTGGATCGATTGTGGAACACGGGATTCTCTGACAAACGAATCTCCCTCTGGTTATCACAAAGGATAACAGCGACATCTAGAACATGCTCGAACAACTCACTGAAGAGCTTTCGCAACCAAGTGGCTTCACAACAGGCCATACACGCTGCAATGTATTCAGCCTCAGCGGTGCTCAAAGCTACCGACTTCTGCTTCCTACTCGAAGTAGACCCAAGTGTGAAGCATCATCCGTGTGCTCTTGCAATCCACCACACTGCCAGCCCAATCGGTATCAGTATATCCACAGAGTCTCAAACTCCTGGCACTGTATCTCAGCCCATGGTCTATCGTGCCCCAGATATATCTCAAGAGTTTCTTGGCACCAACCCAGTGAATGTTATGAAGATCAACCATGTGTTGACTCAAAGTGTTCACTGCACAACATACGTCCAGACGGATGTTCCCTAAGAACATCAGGGCCCCTACGAGTTGACGATACTCGATAGGATATGCTAGTACGGGCCTAGCAGCGCTGCCACTCAACTTCTTAAAGTTGAGCTCCATCGGTGTCGACACGGACTTACAGTCCACCATTCCAAATCTTTCCAACAACTTTAGAATGTATTTTCCTTAAGAGAGGAAAATCTCGCCAAGTCTCTGCCAGACCTCTAGGCCTAGGAAGTAATGCATCAGTCCTAGGTCCTTCATCTCGAACTCGGAAGCGAGCTCCCTCTTACACTGATCAATGAGAGGGTCAACACCTAACAGGAGGAGATCGTCCACATAGAGAATCAGAATGAGAGGCTTTTCTCTATCAACCTTGAGGTAAAGTTTTGGATCAACATTACTTCGAGTGAAGCCCGACTTCATTAAGTAGCTATCTATCCTCTCGTACCAAGCACTGGGGGGCTTGCTTCAACCTGCATACATTAGAGACTTCGAACCCCATCGGATGCTCCACATATATCTCTTCCTTTATCAAACCATGTAGAAAGGCGATCTTCTCATCCATCTGATGAAGACTCCACCCTTGTCACAGGTGCAATCATAATCAATGCCTTCCTGGAGAGAAGTCTCAGGCAACACATCTTGCCTTGTATTTTTCAGCACTCCCATCAGATCCATGCTTGATCTTATAGAGCCATATCAAGGTGACAACAACTTTTTCCTTCGGTCTCGGGACCATATCCCAGATATCATCCTTCATAATGGACTTGTACTCTTGTGTGTAGCATCCTTCCAGACTTGATGCAGAAAGGCGGTCTTCTCATCCATCTGATGAAGACTCCACCCTTGCGTAGCAACAAGGGTAATAATAGATCACAGGTGAAACCATAATCAATGCCTTCCTGGAGAGGAGTCTCAGGCAACACATCTTGCCTTGTACTTTTCAGCACTCCCATCAGATCCATGCTTGATCTTATAGAGCCATATCGAGGTGACAACAACTTTGTCCTTCGGTCTTGGGACCATATCCCAGATATCATCCTTCATAATGGACTTGTACTCTTGTGTGTAGCATCCTTCCAGACTTTATGCTTTACGACTTCTTCAAATGATCTAGGCTCATATTGTACTCATGGCTGCTAGATACCCTTGGTATCTATATGGCTTCTTGCTTTCTTGGAATGTTCCCCTTTGGGGCCATATGTCTCTCGACATCCTCGAGAGTACCCCTGAGCCATGAGGGTCTTCTCTTCTTTCTTCCAGCAACATCATTTTCTTGTGGTCTCCCTCTTAATGCCAGCTCCTCTTGTGAGAGAAGATATCTATAAGAACATCCTTCCAAGGCAGCATATCAGATAAGTCAGAAAGTATCAGATGTCTTTGTGACACTTGAGGAATGAGGAAAAGTCCCCAAAAGCCAAAGGCATTTCTCATATAATAAAGCAACCCCATCACATTTGAGAAGGTCCATAATGTTGGAAGTTTCAGACATGATCCCAACGGTTGCATCACGAAGAAGAATATTGCAGAGCACAGTTTGCAAGCGTAATATATGTTTCTCCCTCAACTGAGCGGCTAATTCAACTTCTTTGTTTAGCTAAATTCCAAAAAATTGCATCAGAAATTCACAAGCATACCTCAAAGGGAACGGGATAACCCGTGGACTTGTGTGATGGCAAACTACAAGGCCCCAAAGCATCCTTCCTTTCTATGGTTGTAGCTGCCCACTGCCTTCACTATCATCTCCATTCTCATTTATCGTCACTGACATCGCCAGAGATGCAACAGAGCCCATGTTGAGCATGTACTGCGCATGGCAGCCATGAGGTGCCTGTAGTGGGAGCCAAATAAGCTCAAAGGCCAACACAACCGCTTGTCTTGGATTACCTTCACAGTAGGGGCACAACCGCAAATCATTCTCACTCTACTCTTCGTGAAAAAAACCTTGAAGCCTGGGGAATATCAGTGGCAGGATAATGCAGACCCAAATAAGGCTCCAGATTAGGTCTTCTCACCTCTGCAACTACCTCACCGTGTTCATATTCATGAAATCGATATGCCATCACACGGTCATACCCAGTAAGCTCCTGCACCTTCTGCACCAGAGTGTCACACAACAACCGAATATATCCACCAGGCAGATACTGTAAATGAGAAATGGCCTTGGCAGCTAGCTTGTAAGACTGCAGAGCACCAGCGACAGATACAGGCACATCGGGAGGCGTCACTAACTCAAAGTCTATGACCAACCCTGCATCTATTCTGTTAAGAATGACATAGAAGGGCTTACCAGAGCTATTGCAATGGACAAATATTGGGTTCAGAAGATGCACGTCTGCAAAGATGGTTGCTTTCTGTAGGGCAACGACACTTGCAGGCCTGAAAAATGTCTGGCATCCATACCAATTATCATAAGCCCCCCCTCTACTGCCACTGCCACTGCCACCCCCCTCTTCTTGCCGCTCCTCGATGCTCGGCACTGCATGGGCACCACTCACAACATCCAACATCTCGGGGTTTGAAATTAAGTTGCTCCTCCGAGACTTCGGAAGGCTAAGCTCTCGGCCTTGAAAGTAATCGGAAGCTCTCGGGGTTGGAATTATCTGCGAGTTCATTCGAGGTATTTTTATTGCTATTTGCGATGCCAAAGGTTCAAACTAACCGCGTTAAATATCCGAATGGATGGGAACTCATCGAGCCCACTCTTAGAGACTTGGAGACTAAAATGCGCGAAGCGGAGCAAGAAACTCATGAAGGCAAAAGGAAGTGTGAAACCCCTTGGCCTATTTTTAGGGTTGCACATCAAAAAAGTCGATATGTATATGATTTGTATTACTGCCGAAAGGAAATATCCAAGGAGCTGTATGAATTCTGCCTAGACAAAGGCTATGCAGATCGCAATCTAATTGCACAATGGAGAAGTATTTTCACTGTACCCCACCACTGCAAAGCTCTCCTCCTCCACCACAAGCATACACCCAAATGGCTGAATCAACGCCCCCTCTGCAGCCCTTGAAGGTATGCATTCACTGTGTCAGACGGAACGCTGCTCCTCTCTCCAAATATATCAATCGATTTTGAGTAGTCAAACGAATGCATAGACTCCTCAAATACTGCCTGGAGCTTTGCATCCACTGGTGTTTGGGCAATTAACCTTGCACTGTGTTTCGATGATCTGCTCATAGACCCACTAGAAATAGTCGTAGTGGTAGACATCTTATTGCTGAAACCTATAATACTTAGCCCTATGCCTAATTATAGATCTCTTTCATTCATGGGCATTCTCAGGAATGAATTTCGTTTTCATTCATGGACTCTCTCACTAATGGATTTAAGATACAAGCAATAATCGGAAGCCTACCCTGCCCGTTCTTGTTATTATGATTTTTCTTCCCTGTGCGGGCTGTTAGTGGACCAATGCTCTTATTACGCCCAAAAGTACAAAGAATCTACTGCACCACCACCTGGCCAGATCAGGAAAACTAGGCGCAATCCCAAATGCTTAAATGCACAACATCATCCATAGATCAACTTAGAGTCATCATAATGAGGCATATGACTGATCGAGTGATCATTAGGGATTCTTACAAGATATACATATGTAGATCAACAAATTCTTCATCGTTAAGTGCAGGGAATAGTACATCAAGACTAGAAAAAAAACTCAGCCCCCTCCATGCTGAAGATTAGGGCACTAGGTAGCCCCACAGACTGCCCATGCTATCTCTTGCTGTGGTGGTATGGCCTGCGGCCTACCACACAACCTTGCTGTAGATTATGGCACCCTTATTTTCCCTTTGAACAACCCTCATCTCGTTGCCCTAGATTCTTGACATAGGCTGGGTGTTGTCTTCTCCTTGCTCTGATACCATGCTAAATTCTGAAGATGTTCTATGCTAGATGCAAACACACTTTCAACTTCTAGAGCTCAATGAAAGTAAGATGCAAATAGAACATACCAATAGATTGATGGAAGACAAGCCAAAAATAGAGATAAAGAATGGTGGCATTACAACGGTCAGCAAGATGCTTCAACCAACAAAGTCTCCATAAGGTTGGGCAACCCAATGTGTCACACAACCCCAAGTCATCTCATCAAGAATACTCCACCAAGACGCTGCACCAAGAAGCCCTAAACATAGAACCAAGAAAGCTGCTCCATCACCCTCCAAGAGAGAAGAAAATGCCTCCACAAAATGTGTGTGTCAAATGAACTCCAAGTCTCTCCAATATATAGGCATCTATGGGGGTGTGTGACACATCTCTTATGCATGTGGGATAAAACAGGCCAGTATCTGTGGGGGTGTGTGACACATCTCTTATGCATGTGGGATAAAACAAGCCGAACTTGCACATGTGGAATAAATTCAAAATACATGTTCTTCTCATCTGATCAAGATGATCTTTAGATCGATCTTGCACCTCTTCGAAAGAGGAATCCAATAAAAATATTGGCATTGTCATTTGAGCATCACAACATGGAGTTTGGATTTAGTTGCCCAAAATTAACATATTGGCTAAGGGGATGATCTGATTCCAGAGCCAAGAGTTAGTAAGAGGTAGAGAAGCAACAGTCAGAGTAGTGTAGAGGGAGCAACAACTACGCACCAGCTGCGCAGCGCAGAGGGATTTAGTGCTACGCAGGCCCAGAAAGGGAAGCACAGAGGCAGAAGGAGGCCATCAGGGCTTACACAGGCCAAGTAGAGGCAACGTAGGGACTATGTCACCCAGTCTGGGGTTATGCAAGCCTTTCCTGAGCAGTGCAGGGGCACCAGTAGGCTAGCAGTGTTGACGCAAAGGGCTTCATAGCAGCGCTGTGGTTTCTGAAGACAGACAGGGGTTGAGTTTTGTAAATCTCGTTTGAGAGTGTGAATCAGTTCAGTTTTCCGTCTCCGTAACTGAGGTATTGCTGCAAATTTTTGTTTTCTCTGTCGGGTTAACCAATAAGGTGCCCAGATTTTTTGTAATGAGAATCTACTTAATAATATAAACCCTCCAGCAGCTAGAAGACCGATTTTCTTGCATTGGGTTTTTCCGGGGACAGTTACACAGGCCAAGCAGAGGTAACGTAGGGACTATGTCACCCAGTCTGGGGTTATGCAAGCCTCTCCTGAGCAGTGCAGGGGCACCAGTAGGCTAGCAGTGTTGACGCAAAGGGCTTCAGAGCAACGCTGTGGTTTCTGAAGACAGACAGGGGTTGAGTTTTGTAAATCTCGTTTGAGAGTGTGAATCAGTTCAGTTTTCCGTCTCCGTAACTGAGGTATTGCTGCAAATTTTTGTTTTCTCTGTTGGGTTAACCAATAAGGTGCCCAGATTTTTTGTAATGAGAATCTACTTAATAATATAAACCCTCCAGCAGCTAGAAGACCGATTTTCCCGCATTGGGTTTTTCCGGGGACAGTTGTCCAGAAAATCTTGTGTCACTTTGTCTATGTGCATGTATTCAATTTAGATTTGTATCTGTGAAGAACTGTTAATGTGTTTACTTCAATGTTAATGCCAAAATTTCAGATTAATAACTTGATTAAGTAGAAGAAGTATAACCAGATTTAACAGTAGGGTTTCTGCATAAGTAATATTCAGAAATTTTCACATGGTATCAGAGCGATTGCAGATCTAGTTGGATCACCAGCAAGAAGAATGAAGAATCCTTGCTGTAGAAAGCAGTAGCAGCCGCAGAAAGCCAGACCAAAAAGGACAACGTCGCAGCAGAGGGGAGCAGAGCCACATAGAGGCCAGAATGACGCAGTCTCCACGCAGGTCCATGTACTTACTGTGTAGGGGCAACATAGAGGCTGTGCTGGGACTATCTGCTCACGCAGAGGCCAACTAAGGTGACACAGTCCTGAAGCTATTGCTGATTCAGAGTGCTAGAAGCAGTGCTGCAGAGCTTCAATAGTTGCTCGTGGGGTTAAATTTATGAAGAAAGTTAGCCTGAGCACTAGTTGACAAAGAGCAGGAGGAGAATAGCTTCTCATAGGATTTCCAGCCAAAGAAATCTGCAGATCGATCAGAGGATCGAAGAGAGTTGATTCGTTGTGATTTGGCAGACTTCCAAGAGAGGAAGTCAGTTGTCAGAGGGAGCAGAGGGTGCCTTTCTCGCCAAGGACCCTAGATCCGAGTCTCTAGCAGAGAGAAGAGGATTTGTTCCGATAGATTTGTTGAGAAAATGGCACCTCACGGACTACGTGATCGGGATAGGTTGAATGGTCAGTCCAACTTTGTAGTCTGGAAAGCCAGAATCCTGGTAGTCATGGAGGCATACGGTCTGAGGGAGCATGTAGAGAAAGTATTGGCCACGTCGACCGATGCAGATCTCATGAAGAAGCAGCGGCACATGCCAAGCACTTCATAATGGACGCGGTTAAGGATCATGTAGTACCACACATAGCCGAAAAGAAGACAACTAATGAGAGGTGGAAAGCCTTAACCGCCCTATATGAAGGAAGATCAGTCCGGAGGAGAATGCTTCTGGAAAATTAGATGAGGTTATTCATGATGGCCAAGGAAGAGGAGATAGAACCCTTTCTTTTTAGATTACAGACGATTAGGGATCAGCTGACTGCCATGGGTGTGAAAGTGGAGGATGATGTTATGGTGAGGACTGCACTCAATGGGGTCACGGAGGATTGGGAAACTTTTTTCCAAAGTATCTTGGGAAAAGCGAACCTTCCCAACTAGGACAGTATGTGGGTGATCCTCCGACAAGAAGAACTCCGTCAGTTCACCAAGAGACAGTACAACACCGGATCAAGTAAAGTGAAGAAGGAACACAAAGAAGATGCAACCTTGGCATCAAAGATTCAACAAGGGAGAAGAAGCAGGATCTGTCTAAGATCAAGTGTTTCCAGTGTGGCAAACTAGGAAATTTCGCCAGCAATTTTCTTCAGAAGAAGAAGGACAAGGAAGCTTCTACCTCCAAGGCTGTTGTGACAGACGATGGCTCCGAAGATGACGTAGCCATGAGCTCTCATGAACCACGAAAGTGGGGTGACATGGATTTGTAGCCTCCTCCTCAGAAGAAGGATAAGGAAGCTTCTACCTCCAAGGTTGTTGTGGCGGACGATGGCTCCAAAGATGACGTAGCCATGAGCGCTCATGAAACACGAAAGTGGGGTGACATGGATCTGTAGAGCAGCTACAGAGTGGTGGCAGGATCCTTGAGTAGCCCAACTCTTGGATCACATTCGTGCTACGGGAGCCTTAAGACAGTAGCGGGACAAGTGGATCAGTGGGTGCAGAGAATCACAAATGGAGCAGATGCAGAGCTGAATGCTGCGAGGGAGCAGCGCAGTGCACAAAAACATCATAGCAGCGCAAGGTAGAGGGGCTGATGTGACTTCAACAGCGCAGTGCAGGCTGGCTTACGCAGAGAAGAGTTGCAACAGCGCAGTGGCTTCAGGAGGACAGTGCAAAGCAGAGCTGCAACAATGCAGTGGCTTTAGGAGGACAGCGCAGAGTAGTAGCCTATGGAGCTTCAGTGATGAGGATGCTTATCTGTCAAAGATTGGGCAAGAGTCTTTAGTTGTTTCTCTCAGCAACTGAGTTGGAGTGCAGCAGTTGATAGCACGATGCAGCAAATTGAGAGGAAGCTGTAGTAAAAATGTGGCAGTGGCAGTGTTAGCGTCGTGGGCAACAGTATGGAAGAGCAACAAAAACACAGTGATGAAGTAGCAGTGAGAGCAGCGCAGAGGGAGCAGCAGCTACGCAGCAACTGTGTAGTGCAGAGGACTTCAGTGCTATGCAGGCCCATAAAGGGCAATGTAGAGGCAACAGGAGGCCATCAAGATTTACACAGGCCAAGCAGAGGCAGCGCAGGGACTGCGTCACCCAGTAAGTGGTTACGCAGGCCTCTCCTGAGTAGCGTAGGGGCACCAACAGGCTAGCAGTGCTCACGCAGAGGGCTTCAGATCAGCGATGGGGTTTCTGAAGACAAAAAGGGGCTGATTTCTGTAAATCCCGTTTGAGGGTGTGAATCAGTCCAGTTTTTCATCTCCAGAACTGAGGTATTGCTGCAGTTTTTAGTTTTCTTTGTCGGGTTAACCAGTAAGGTGCCGAGATTTGTTGTACTTACAATCTACTTAATAATATAAACCCTCCAGCAACCAAAAGACCGGTTTTCCCGCATGGGGTTTTTCCGGGGATAGTTGTCAAGAAAATCTTGTGTGTCACTTTGTCTATGTGCATGTATTCAGTTTACATCTGTATCTGTGAAGAACTATTAATGTGTTTACTACGATGTTAATGCTGAAATTTTAGATTAATAACTTGATTAAGTAGGAGAAGTATAACCAAATTTAACAGTAGGGTTTCTGCATAAGTAATATTTAGAATTTTTCACACTTATTTCTCATGTGAAGACTGAAATAGGAGGCTGAGTCTACAACCAAGAAGGACAAAGGATCAAGGGTAGTTAGGGTTGTCTTTGGGACTGTGGTTATGTAGGTAAAGGCAACGAGTAGAAGGAAAATAGGACGCAACTTTTTAGGACAGGCCGATATTTCTCTCTCTAACATGGAAACATAAGAAATCTCTCTCTAACAGGCCGATATTTCTAAAGTATTGCAGGTGGACAAAATTATGATTCTTGGATAGCCAAGTATCCTACTTAGCAGCCAAGGATAGGATGCATTCATCTATAGTAGGAGAGAAGAAATCAAAGGTTTTTGGAGTGGTTTGCAGCTAGGTCGGATCTACTTCAGGTTGCCCTAGTTACAGATGGGTTCTTCAAAAAAAGAAGAGCTTAAATCCAAGGGTTTTGGAGAGAAAAATTTGATGTCTACAAGGAGGAAAAGTGCAGGATTGGTGTCCTATTATAGTACAACATTTGGAGCATCCAAAAGAATAGTTTTGGGAGGGTTGTAGTGGCTTTCTCCAAGCCCTCAGTACAATCACTTGAGAAGGAATTTGAGGACTGTTAGAAGCGCAGAAGAATGGATGTTTTGGACTGATCTTTGAAGGAAAAAAGAAGGTCAAGGGAGAAGTTTGACTAGCCCAACTTTGTTGTTGAAGGACTTTTGATAGTGATAGGTGGCAACCATCCATTCACTAAGTTTGCCTCATTGAAGCACCACAAGTAGGAAATAGAGGGAAGAATTCCCTAAGAGTTGTGTTTTGAAGGACTATGGAGCAACTAGTTGGAGAGAAGTCCCAAAGGGCTAAGAAGCAACAGTGGGAAGTCTAGAGTTGTTCACAACTAGAGGTCTGTACAACTCAACATAAGACCCTATGTCTTGGTTGTTGATGGACTAATGATCAACTTAAGGGTAGATTGGAACCGTGTTCAATGACCTAAAAGAGAAGGATCATTGATAGAGGAAGATTTGTGTAGTTGTAGATTGGGAGATAATGGTTAGGGTGGATGTGTTGAAGATACGACACAGTGGAGTTGTGAAGTGCACTAGATCAGCTAGTAGGTTAGCGTATCTTGTTCAGAGTAGATTGGTGGTCAAAGTTGTTGACATCAAACCCTAGGTTGTATTTCTTGTATTGGTGGTTGTATGAGAGGGATGATCCGTAGTACAGGAGCCCTAGACAGTTGTACTACAGTTTGTTAATATAACAAAGTTGTGTTATTGAAAAAATTGTAAAACGTTGTCTATATTTGTGCATTAATTGATTTAATGTTGTTTATATTTCATTGTGAAAAGTACTTTGTTGTGATATTTGGATTGGTAGTGTCAGTGATACTAAGACCCTAACCTACATTCTAGTGCCATGGAAAAACAACAAAACACCCAAAATCCTAGTGTTATCTACTAGCACAATAGTTGATTGGTCGAAGGCTCAGTATGCTTGCATGCTAGAGACCTTAACTTCCTCCTCTCTAGGGCACGTTGTGTGTTGTGTGGGGGTGTGCATGTGATGTGCACCAAATTAGCATATAAATTTAAACATACCATTTTATGTATATGTCAAACCATTATTTAAGTGGTACCACCCAATAACCATGCTAGAAGGAAACAATGTTGAGAAAACAAATAATAATAACAATATTTTGTTGGAAACAACATGACTCACCCATCCTCTGCCCTGCATCTACATTTCCTAAGATATCTTCTCCACTCGACCCTCTTAGACACTACAACTCTATTCACTCATTGCACAAAGTAATATTATATATGAGATCACAAATAAACCATGGGAGCTTAAAGGATGAATATATAGAGCGAAAAATTAACCATACACATAGCTACCCTCCCTTGGCTAATATTATAACAACGACAATCATGAACAATAATCCCTGAACATGTGAACCCCAATCTAACATATCCATTTCTTTCATATCAAAGTTCTAGGAAAAATATTGAATCTCACACCCATGAACAAGATCATACTACCTCGAATCCATGACAAAATGATAAACCAATGTGAAACTAACAAATATTTTAGTATATTAAAGGACAATAGTATTGTGTAGGAGAAAAGTATGCCTCACCCATGTTGGCTCACCTCAATTTTCTCTGTTTGCTTCCTTCATTTCCATTTCCGCACCCAATAAATGAAACCAATACCAAACTACAAGAAATGTTAAAGAAACAAAAAAACAAAACAAAGCAAGAGTACAACACACCCAACAAACGAAACCAATACCAAACTACAAAAAACAAGAAAAAAAATGCAAAACAAATGAAAAGGAGTACAACACAGCATGGCCATGCTCAAACTCAACAAAACAAAACATGCAAACAACAAAAAATAAAAAATTGCAAACATCCCCTCTGCACATCATCTCTCCAGCAATTTGTTGCCCTCCGCTGAAAGAGAAAAAAAATTGGGTTGAATAAGGTTAAAATACACAAAAAACTACTAATATTAAACATATTTCAAAACCAATAATTATTCATAATAGGAAACACACCTAAAAAGTGGGTTGAATAAGGTTAAAATACACAAACAACTACTAATATTAAACATATTTCAAAACCAATAATTATTCATAATAGGAAACACACCTCCCCTAGAGTTTGTTTTATAACGATGGACACTCTGTTGTATTCCACTTGCTCGTGCTCATGATAACAAACCATCTACAAAAGATACACAATAAGATATTAGAATCGTTATATAAGTTCAACTAAAGAGTACCCAATAATTGATTATAATAAGAAACATACCTTTCTTTGAGATTGTTATATAAAAGGGGAGATTCCATTTTGTATTTCACGTATCCATGCTCATTGGAACATGCCATCTGCAATAGATACACAATAAAATATTAGATTTCTAATAAAATTCAAACTAGAGAGTTTGAAGGCATGAAATTCAACAAAAACAAATCATGTAGACAACAACAACAACAACAAAAATTGCGAACTTCCCCTTTGCACATTATCTCTATTGTAGTGTCCTCTCCTTCACTGAAAGGAAAAAAAGTGGTGTGAGTAAGGTTAGAATAAAGGCACATATAGTAATGGAAGGCATAATTCAAAACAAATAATTATGCATAATTGCAAACATACCTCATCTAGAGTTTGCTATATAAAGATAGACATTCCATTTTGTATTCCACTTACTCATGCTCACTGGAACAAGCCATCTGCGACAAATACATAATAAGATATTAGAATCACTATACAAGTTAAACTGGATAGTTAAATGCAACAATCAATCATAATGTGAAACATACCTAACTTTGATATTTTTTATATAAAGGGGGATAATCCATTTTGTATTTTACGTATCGCTGCTCACTGGAATCAACCATCTGCAGTAGATAGAAAATAAAATATTAGAATTCTAATAAAAGTTAAAATAAAGATTTTAAGGCAAGAACTTGTGAACCAACTTAATTCCAATCCATTTATATTCCATGCTATATCTCAAAATATATAAGTTTTCTAAACTAGACATAATTCTAGTAAGAATAATGCAATCAATGCTATCATAAGATAAATAATCTTTTCTGTAAGAGGGATCCAATCATATTTCAACATATTGAACATGTTGGGATTGGTAACTTGGGAGGTACTCCAAACCCTAGGCTACAAGGTTGTGGAGGAATTGGCACCACAAAGTCACTTGTGGGCTAAGAACCCAAGCTTGTGGGTGTGAAACCATGGATGGATTTGGACACTTGACACTTTGAGATTGGAGGGCACCCTTAAAGGAACAAGGGGACGCTTGTAGCACCAAGAGAGGCCTTGTGGATAGAGAGAAAATATTTTTTATTTGATTATGTGGGTGAACTTGTCTTAAGTTTCAAGTTGGCCTTGAATTGAGGAGACAATTTGAGAAGGTCAGACGACACCATAAGGAATCATATAAATAGGCGTGAGGAGGACCCTCATTCCTCACCTAATCAAGACATTTATCCCTCATGTGAAGATTGAAATAGGAGGACGAGTCCGCAACCAAGAAGGAGAAAGGATCAAGTCTTGTTAGGGTTGGTTTTTAGCAGTGTTGCGAACATCTCGATAACACCCCGATTTTATCTCGAAATCACGATTTTTTGGCCTAGCCGATGTTTGCCGATTTTAAAGATATTTTTATGGTATCTTAATTTTGGCGATGTTTACCGATATTTTCCCAATTTTTACGATCTTTTGGTTTTCTGGACCCTTGCCGATTTTATCTCGATGGCGATGTTTGCAACATTGGTTTTTAGATTATTTTAGGTTTTGGTTATGCAGCTAAAGGTAGTGAGTAGAAGGAGACTAGGTCAAGACTTTTGAGGACGAAACCTGAGCATGAAAAACAGAAACAAGCTCTCTATAACAGGTCGATATTTCTAAAGTATTGCAAGTGGACAAAATTATGATTATTGGAGGGTCAAGTAGCCTACTTGGAAGCTAAGGATAGGCTGCATTCATCTACAATAGGAGCGAAAAATAAAAGGTTGTTGGAGTGGTTTGTAGGTAGGTTAGATTTGCTTCAGGATTCCCTAGTTAGGGTTGAGCTCTTCAGAAAAAGTCTTGCTCATATCCAAGGGTTTTGGAAAGCAGAAGGGGACGTCTACAAGGATGAAAAGTGTAGGATTGGTGTCCTAGTTTAGGAAAGTATTTGGAGCAACCAAAAGAAATTTTTTTGGAGGTTGAGGTGGTCTTGATTGGCTAGGAGTTCTAGTGGTTTGGTGGTGAATCTAGTAAACAATAGTTTGTTGTAGGGAAGATTATTGATCATGGACTTCCTATGACTCGCCATAGATCGTTGGGACATCTCTAGGATTGCTTTAGCATGGACGAGATTGGTTTGATCAAGATTCCTTCATGTGATGAACAACATGTTGGCAGGCTAGTTACTTCTTTGGGCATTAATGTTGCATATCTGAGATTGGAGTGATGTGCACATGTTGTGTTTGGCCCAGGAGGATAAGTGCTTGCAGAACAAAGTTGCAGTGATGATGGTCGTGTTCGATTGCAGCACAGACTAACCTTGTAGGAAACGAGACCAGTAACAGGTGGAGCGAATGGAGATCCTGCAGACTCAGATGGAGTCTAGCTTCAAAGGTGTTAATTTTGGACAACTAGTTCCAAACTCCATGTTGTGATGCTCAGATGAAGATGCCAATATTTTTATTGGACTCCTATTTCAGAGAGGTGCAAAATCGATCTAAAGATCATCTTGATCCAATGAGCAGAACATTTATTTTGAATTTATTCAAAATATGTGCAGGTCGGCCTGAAATGAAATGTAGGCTTGGAGCCCCAGCAGTTGTGTCACACACCCTCATTGATGGATATAAATTGGTCAACGTTGGAGGTCATTTTCACTCATCGATCACATCACATTCTCTCTCCTCATCTGATTGGTTCGAGCATCTTTTGGAGTCTCTTCTTCACTCACACGTGGGAAAAAGCATCAACTAGGGTTTCAGACTGTCTAGGGCTTCTAGCACAGAAATTGACCAGCGTTGACTTTGGTCAACACTTGGAAAAATTGACCCGAAACTCTCCCAAATTTTCGATTTCCTCAATTCGCATTTTTTGGCACAAATCGCGACGCTGGACGTTGACTTTCACTTGGATGCGTTGACTTTGCTACTACTACTGCTGTTTGTGTTGACCGTTGATAGTGACAACATTGACTTTTGTTGACTTTTGGGGTTGACTGATTTGGCTGTCCTAGAGGGTTGTGTGACACTTTTGGTTGGTTGACCGTATTGAGACTTTGCTGGTTGAAGCATCCCGTTGACCGCCGTAACGCACCAACACACATATATTTTTGGCTTGTCTTCTGTCGATCTACTGGTATGTTCTATCAACATTTTACTTTCTTGTTTATGTGATTGCTAACTGATATTGGGGATAAAAAGTGAAGTTGCATCAAGCATAGAGCATCTACAAAAATTTACATGGTATCAGGGCTGAGGTGAAGACAAAGCCCTAGTTTGTAACAATCACCGAAGAAGAGCATGGGTTCCTCAAACTACAATTGCTTTAAATTTGATGATAAATTGATGGGAAGGAAGACTTTCATGCCTGGAAGATGATGTTGGATTTGATGTTGGAAGACCAAGATGTCATGGACTATGTGTAGGGTAAAATCCAAGAGCCTCCATCCACTGCAACAACTGCCACCAAATCAAAGTACAAGGAGGAGGAAATCAAAGCTAAGTTGATGATCAAGGACTCAATTCATAAGAGTTTGGTTGCCTACATCTCTGAGCTAGGCACATCCAAGGAGATGTATGATAAGTTGGTCAACATGTTCAAGGCCAACAATGCGAATCAAGTCCTATTCTTCAAGAACCAATTGAAGAATCTGAAGAAGGGCAGGGATGAGTCTGCTCAATCATATTTTCTGAAGCTGACCGAAATCAAGAATAATCTGCTGGCTATTGGGGAGACAATAGCTGACTGAAAGATGGTTCTCACCGCACTTGGAGGTCTCTCATCCGAATGGCATGTATTCAACACTACCATTCTCAATAACAATGTCATACCTGATTTTGACGAAGTACTATTGAGATGTGTACAAGAAGAGACAAGGATGAAGGAATATGAAAATGAAGGAAATGCTGCCTTCATTGCTCGTGCTAAGAAGAAGAACTTTGGTGGTCCAAGGAACAAAGGAAAATTAGGGGCCCAAGGGAAGAAAGACAAATGTTACACATGTCACAAGACTGACCACTATGCTAGAGAATGTCCTTTCAAGAAGGATTCTCCTGATGATGATGACAACAACAACAACCAGAGGAATGGCAATCAAAGGAACAACAGGTTCAAAGGGAAAAGGAAGGCTTCCTCTGGTGGAAATGGGCAACCTTACAAAAGGTCGAGAAATTCCAAGTATGAGGAATCTAAGGTTGTTGATGATAAAAGAAATGAATTCATTCTTGTATCTTCCCTCTCTGCTGCATCTCCACCCGAAACTATGGATGTCTGGTTGATAGATAATGGTGCCTCAAGGCACATCAATGGGTTCAAGGTAGCACTTTCTGACATGGTTGAGAAGGATGTTAATCTGAAAATTATCCTTGGAGATAATGCCACATATCCCGTGAAAAGGACAGGGACTTCCCTCCACTTGTCTCAAGGTCAAGTCCTCCACTTGCTAGATGTAATATATGTACCTGATTTGAAGAAGAACCTTATGTCTATTTCGACCATGGAAGACAAAGGTTTCAATGTGGCATTCATTGAAGAAGAGTTTCAAGGAAGCTATCATGATTGGGTTTAGAGTTGATACACTCTACCAGGTTGGAGGAAGTCCATTGGGAGCGATGTCATGTGATACTATCCGACAGACTGATCTATGGCACCGGAGGTTTGGACACCTTCACTACAAAGCCCTTTCCGAAGCAAGGAAGGTGGTGACGGGGATGACTGAGTTCACAAATGATCATGAAAGTGTATGTTAGAGATGTGCCGAAGGAAAGCATACAAGGGGACCTTTCCCCTCAAGCGTCACAAAGACATCTGATGTCTTGTAATTAGTACATCCTGATCTGTCTAGTATGCTACCCGTGACATCCTTGGGAGGATGTTCTTATTATATGACGTTCATAGATGACTTCTCTCACAAAACCTAGATATACTTCTTGCAAAAGAAGGATGAGGCTTTCATGTGGTTCTGGACCTTCAAAGCCTTGGTGGAAAATTCAACAGGGAAGAAGATCTAGATATTGAGGACCGATAATGGCACTGAATATGAGACGAGCAAGTTCAAGAAATTTTGCAGAGAAGTTGGCACCAAGAGGGAGACCACAACTGTCTGTACTCCTAAGCAGAATGGTGTTGCTGAAAGAAAGAACAGGACCATTGTGGAAGTTGCCTGTGCTGTGCTATGTGACCAAGGTCTTCCGAAGTTTCTGTGGGGAGAAGCTGCGAACACTGCTAACACTGTTGTGTACAGACAAAACCGATGCCCGCATTTCGCTCTGGACTCCAAAACTCCCGAAGAGGTTTTCTTTGGTAAGAAACCTGACGTTTCACATTTTAGAGTTTTGGATGTCCTGTTTATTTTCATGTATCGAAGGAGAAGGAGAGCAAGCTGGATGCTTCTAGGAAGAAGGGAATGTTTGTGGGCTATAATGAAACTTCGAAGGCCTAGTGCCTTGTCAAGGGGAAGTGGTGATATGCCACGATGTTACCTTTGACAAAGATGCTTCCTTTAGGAAAGTAATCAATCTTCCGAGATTTGAGGAAGATCATGAAGCAAGGCTTGGAAATCAAGAAGAACCGATGGATGAGACGATGCTCGATGTTGAAGGACTGATGGACCCTACTGATCCACCTCCTTCAATGAGGAAGAGACCATCATGGCTCAGGGACACTCTCGAGGATGCTGAGAGACATATGGCCCTAAGGGGGACATTCCGTGAAAGCAAGACGCCAAATAGATACCAAGGGTATCTAGCAGCCATGAGTACAATCGTACAATTTGAGCTTGGATCTTTTGAGGAAGTCGTAAAGCATCAAGTATGGAAGGATGCTATGCACGAAGAATATGAGTCCATTATGAAGAATGATGTCTGGGATGTGGTTCCAAGACCGGAGGACAAAGCAGTTTTCACCTCGAAATGGCTCTATAAGATCAAGCATGGATCTGATGGTAGTGCTGAAAAGTTCAAGGCAAGATTCGTTGCCCGTGGCTTCTCTCAATACCACCATCAGATCTATCATAGCCCTTGCTGCTACGTAAGGATGGAATCTTCATCAGATGGATGTGAAGACCGCATTTTTGCATGGTGCGATAAAGGAAGAGGTGTAGGTGGAGCAACCTCTGGGGTTCAAAGTCAAGGATCGAGACACCCATGTTTGTAGGTTGAAGAAAGCCCTCTATGGGTTGAAGCAAGCACCCAGAGCTTGGTACGAGAGGATATATAGCTACCAGATGAAGCTAGGCTTCACTCATAGTAATGCTGATTCGAACCTTTACTTCAAGGTTGATAGAGAAAAGCCTATGTGGATGACCTCTTCCTGACAGGTGTTGACCCTCTAATTCATCAATGTAAGAGGAAGCTCGCTGCTGAGTTCAGATGAAGGACCTAGGACTGATGCATTACTTCCTAGGCTTGGAGGTCTGGCAGAGACGCGGCGGGATTTTACTTTTTCAAGGAAAATATATTGTGAAGTTGCTGGAAAGATTTGGAATGGTGGACTGTAAGTCCGTGTTGACACCAATGGAGCTCAACTTTAAGAAGTTGAATGGCAGCACTGCTGGGCCCGTGCTAGCAAATCTACTGAGTATCGTCAACTCGTAGGGGCCCTAATGTTCTTAGTGAACACCCGTCCAGACGTATGTTTTGCAGTGAACACTTTGAGTCAACATATGCTTGAGCCTCATCACTTTCATTGGGTTGGTGCCAAGAATTTCTTGAGATATCTTTGGGGCACGATAAACCATGGGCTGAGATACACTGCTGGGAGCGTGACACTCCATGGATATACTGATGCTGATTGGGCTGGCAGTGTGGTGGATCGTAAGAGTACATCGGGATGCTACTTCCCACTTGGGTCTACTTCAATATCATGGATGAGTAGGAAGCAAAAGTTGGTGGTTTTGAGCACAGTGGAGGCCGAATACATTGCAGTGAGTATGGCCCATTGTGAAGCAGTTCAGTTGCGAAAGCTCTTCAGTGAGCTATTCGGGCTTGTGCTAGATACCACCGTGATACTCTGTGATAACCAGAGTGGGATTCGGTTTTCCGAGAATCCCGTGTTCCACGATCGATCCAGGCATACTGATATCATGTACCACTTTATTTGGGATATGGCACAGCTAGGCGCCGTAAGGCTCGATCATATAGGAACTGATGAGCAGGTCCTGGACATTCTCACAAAGCCCCTAGAGAAGGTCAAGTTCCTAACCTTCCGTGAGAATCTTGGTATCGTGGAACGACCCTATGCTGAGGGTCCTATTGGAATATTAGCTCTTGGAGCTCTGGGGGGCTTTGGGGATAGCTTCTTGGAACTATAAGCACACACGGGGCTAGGCTTGCCGAACCTTGTGGTGCTTCTGCCCCACCGTTATGATGATTGAGTTGGTTCACCTCTCATGATCTGTGCCCCGCATGCATCCTACCCACTGAGTCCTAGACTCATGGAAAGTACCTCTCATTTGGTCAGTGAGGTGGGAAAAGCTAGAGACCAATAGCAAATATTGATGGACGCATAAGAGATTGTCGTACTCTCTATGTCTAGGATGGCATGGTCCAACCACTTGATCTGGGATCAAGTCTAGAGAGGTTTCAAACCTCCTACTGACTTCGGGTCAGATAAACCAACTTTGGGTTGGTATGTGACTCTTTGAGTCCTATAGAGGTTTCGGACCTCTGGGCTGAATTTGTTAGTCGAGGATGATATCTTTGTGAATGACCCACTTCTATTATGAAATAAAGAAGCCAGCAAAGCAAGTTACGGCAAGATGACGTACGATGTTTGGATGGCACAGGTGGATGGAGTTCTCCCTAGTTGAGAGGGAGCGTTAATTTTGGACAACTAGGTCCAAAATCCATGTTGTGATGCTCAGATGAAGATGCCAATAATTTTATTGGATTCCTCTTTCGGAGAGGTGCAAGATCGATCTAAAGATCATCTTGATCTGATGAGCAGAACATTTATTTTGAATTTATTCAAAATATGTGCAGGTCGGCCTTAAATGAAATGTAGGCTTGAAGCCCCAGCAGTTGTGTCACACACCCTTTCTGATGGATATAAATAGGTCAACATTGTAGTTCATTTTCAATGATCCATCACATCACATTCTTTCTCCTCATCTGATTGGTTTGATCATCTATTGGAGTCTCTTCTTCATCCACAAGTGGGAAAATTGCAGCAAGAAGATTTCTGTTTCTGACCTAGGGTTTTTCAATGGAGATTTGACCAACATTGACTTTGATCAACGCTTGGTCAAACTGACCCAAAACTTGGTCAAAATTATGATTTCCTTAGTCCGCATTTTTTGACACTAAAATTGAGGTTGACCGTTGACTTTGACCATGTTGCGTTGAATTTTTGTTGTTGTTGTTTTGCGTTGACCATTGACTGGGACAACGTTGACTCTCGTTGACTTTGGGTTGACTGATCTGGCTATCCGTGAGGGTTTTGTGACACTTCTGGTTGGCTGACCCTATTGAGACTTTGTTGGTTGAAGCATCTTGCTGACCATCGTAACGCACCAACACACATATATTTTTTGGCTTGTCTTCTGTCAATCTACTGTTATGTTCTATCTTCATTTTACTTTCTTGTTTATGTGATTGCTGACTGATATTGGGGATAAAAAGTAAATTTGCATCAAGCATAGAACATCTACAAAAATTTACAAATACATAGTACTAACTGGGCATGAGAGAGAAATTGCACAAATATTGGGGTCAGAGGCTAAGATTGGGTATTGTGATTGCACAGTGCACAGTCCTGGGAGGCAAGAACTATGCATTGCGCAATGCCAAGAGGCAGGGTTGTAGCTTGAGGGTTGAGACTGTGGAATGCGCAGTTCAGAAGGGTTGGGTGAGGCTAAGTTGCTTAGTCAAGAATTTTCCCAAATTTGGCTAAGTGTGGGATCGATGAAGCTGATGTTAACAGTGATGAGACTTGACTATGATCACACACTTTGAACACTTGACGACACAACATAGATCATCCAGAACATGTGAACAACATAATTCCCTCAATGCAACAACTTTGCAATAACTTACAACAAGTGCGACAACAAAATACACTTTGCCATGATAGTGACGACACTTGTGTGACAATGCTTAAAAATTTGGAAATGAGTGCGATGAATGTTTACATGGTAAGATCAACTCATTTACACAAAGATAACACCTTAAAACCACCAAAACTAGCTTTTGTAAATCGTGCAACACTTAACATGCGAAAAGACGACACTTGGATTTGCTTGCAAATGGGACCAAAACATTTAGAGAAAACACACGCAATAAGACTCAATGCTTGTTACGACAGTATGCAAGATCAAAGGAGGCTCCAAAATTTTGGTGCAGGCCAAAATTTTGGAGGGTGTTGTAGCAGTGACAACAACACCCTTAAAGGAACAAGGGGCTGCTTGTAGCACCAAGAGAGGCTTTGTGGGTTGAGAGAAAAGTATTTTTATGTGATTATGTTGGTGAATTTGTCTTAAGTTTCAAGTTGGACTTGACTTGAGAAGACCATTTATGAATGTTAGACATCACCCTAAGGAATGATATAAATAGGACTAAGGAGGAGCCTCATTCTCCCCAATCAAGTCACTTATTTATCATGTGAAGACTGAAATAAGAGGTCTAATCCGCAACCAATAAGGAGAAAGGACTAAGTCTATTTAGGCTTGGATTTCAGACTATTTTAAGTTGTTGTTATGCAGGTTGAGGCAACAAGAAGAAGGAGACTAGGTTAGGACCCTTTAGGACGAAATATGAGTATGAAAACAAAAGCAATCTCTCTCTACGAAGCTGAGATTTCTGAAGTATTGCAAGTGGACCAAATTATGATTCTTGCAAGGCCACGTAGCATACTTAGCAAGCAAGTATTGGCCACATTCATCTATAGCAGGAGAAAATAAATGAGAGGTTATTGTAGTGGTTTGTATGTGGGTTGGATCTACTTCAGGTTGCCCTAGTTTTGGATGATTTTTTCAATTAAAAAAAAAACACAACTTGCTCAAATCCAAGGGTTTTGGAGAGAAAAAATGGATATCCACAAGGAGGAAAAGTGTAAGATTGGTGTCCTAGGTTTAGGATAGTATTTGAAGCAGCCAAAAGAACAAATTTGGGAGTGTTGTAGTGAATTTCTCCCAAGTCCTAAGCACAATCACTTGATAAGGAATTTGAGGACTCTTAGAAGTGCATAAGAAGGGATGCTTAGGAACGATCTCTGAAGGGCAAAAGGAGGAGGTCAAGCGAGCAGTTTGACTAGCCCAAGTTTGTTGTTGAATGACTTTTGATAGTGGTAGGTGGCAGCCATCCATTCCTTAAGTTTGCCTCACTGAAGCAAAAAAGATAGGAAATAGAGGGAAAAATTCCCTCAAAGTTGTGTTCTTGAAGGACTAAGGAATAGCTAGTGCGTAAGAAGTCACAAAGGAGCTTAGGAGCAACAGCGGGCAATCTAGACATTAGAGAATTTTTGAGGTCTAAAATGGATCTCCTAAGAAAAATGTACAACCAAAATAAACTTTATAAGAACCAATAAGATTCAAGATGATTGGTTGAAGGCTCAGTATGCTTGCTTTTTCGTCATTACCAGCCTCCTCTCTAGGGCATGTCGTGTGGGGGTGTGCATGTGATGTGGACCAAATTAGCATATAAATTTAAACATACCATTTTATGTGTATGCCAAACCACTATTTAAGTGGTACTAATCGAGAACCATGCTAGAAGGAGAAAACGTCGAGCAAACAAATAATAATAACAATATTTTGTTGGAAAAACAACATGACTCACACATCCTCTTGAATCTCACACCCATGAACAAGATCATACTACCTCGAAACCATGACAAAATGACAAATCATTATGCAACTAACAAATAATTTAGTATATTAAAGGATAATAGTATTATATAGGAGAAAAGTATTCCTCACCCATCCTTTGTGCCATGTTTGTAGAATGTCTAGTGCACCACCTTCACCACCTGACCATTGTAGACCATAAAATTGTAGTTGTTCACTACATAAGAAAGATCAATATAGTTGACTATGAGAGCATATATAAAACATCTACTAATTCGAATAACAAAAAAATGGAGCCACAAATTAGCGAAAGATATTTTTAAGTGAAGTGCATTGCATGTAGATATGTTGACTCACCTTCATTTATGAACAATAACCTCAATTTTCTTTGTCTGCTTCCTTCATTTCCATTTCCACCCCCAACAAACGAAACCAAAACCAAACTATAAGAAACGTTAAAGAAACAAAAAAAACAAAACAAATCAAGAGTACAACACACCCAACAAACGAAACCAGACCAAACTACAAAAAACAAGAAAAAAAATGCAAAACAAAGGAAAACAAGTACAACATAGCATGGCCATGCTATAACTCAACAAAACAACAAAACATGTAGACAATAACAAAGAAAAAATTGCAAACATCCCCTCTTCAAATCATCTCTCCTGCAATGTGTTGTCTTCCTCTGAGAGGGAAAAAATGTGGGTTGAATAAGGTTAAAATACACACACCATTAATAATGTTAAACATATCTCAAACCAATAATTACTCATAATAGGAAACACACCTCCCTTGGAGTTTGTTTGACAATGGGCACTCTTTTCTATTCCACTTGCTCGTGCTTATCAGAACCAACCATCTACAAAAGATACACAATAAGATATTAGAAACGTTATATAGTTAAACTAAAGAGTACGCAATAATTAATCGTAATAAGAAACACACCTTTCTTTGAGAATGATATATAAAAGGGGAGAGACTGTTTTGTATTTCATGTGTTCATGCTCATTGGAGCATGCCATCTGCAATAGATACACAATAAAATATTAGATTTCTAATAAAAGTCAAACTAGATAGTTTGAAGGCATGAAATTCAACAAAAACAAATCATGTAGACAACAACAAATAAAAGATTGCAAACTTCCTCTTTGCACATTATCTCTATTGAAGTGTCCTCTCCTCCACTGAAAGGAAAAAATGTGGTGTGAATAAGGTTAGAATAAATACACATATAGTAATGGAAAGCATAATTGAAAAAAAATAATTATTCATAATTGCAAACATATCTCGTCTAGAGTTTTCTATATAAAGATAGACATTCCATTTTGTATTCCACTTACTCATGCTCAAGTGGAACGAGCCATCTACAACAAATACAATATAAGATATTAGAATCATTATACAAGTGTATATTAGAATCATTATACAAGTTACACTGAAGAGTTGAATGCAACAATCAATCATAATGTGAAACATACCTGACTTTGAGTTTTTTAATATAAAGGGGGATAATACATCTTGTATTTTACATATTTCTGCTTGCTAGAATCAACCATCTGCAATAGATAAAAAATTAAATATTAGAATTATAATAAAAGTCAAAATAGAGAGTTGAAGGCATGAACTTGTGAACCAACTTAATTCTAGCCCATTTATATTCCATGCTATATCTCAAAGTACATAATTTTTCTAAACTAGATGTACTTCTAGTAGGAATAATTCGATCAATGTTATCACAAGATAAATAATCCTTTTTGTAAGAGGGATCCAAGTATATTTAAACATGTTGACCATGTTGAGATTGGTAACTTGGGAGGTACTCCAAACCCTAGACTAGAGGGTGATGGAGGAATTGGCACCACAAAGTCACTTGTGGGCTAAGAACCCAAGTGTGTGGGCTTTGCACCCAAGCTTGCGGGTGTGAAACTGTTTACGGATTTGGACACGTAGCACTTGGAGATTGTAGGGAACCCCTAAAGGAACAAGGGGACCCTTGTAGCACCAAGAGAGGCATTCTGAATTGAGGAGACAATTTCAGAAGGTTTGGCGTCACCCTAAGGAATCATATTAGTAGGAGTGAGGAGGAGCCTCATTCCTCACCCAATCAAGACACTTATTCCTCGTATGAAGTCTAAAATAGTAGGACGAGTCTGCAACCAAGACGGAGAAGGTTTGACACCACCCTAAGGAATCATATAAGTAGGAGTGAGGAGGAGCCTCATTCTTCACCCAATCAAGACACTTGTTCCTCATATGAAGACTGAAATAGGAGGACGAATCCGCAACGAAGAGGGAGAAAGGATCAAGTCTGGTTAGGGTTGGTTTTGGGAATGTTTTGGGTTGTGGTTATCCAGATAAAGGTAGTGAGTACAAGGAGACTAGGCTGAGACTTTTGAGGAATAAATCTGAGCATGAAAACAGAAGCAAGCTCTCTCTAACAGGCTGATATTTCTGAAGTATTGCAAGTGGACGAAATTATGATTATTGGAGGGTAAGGTAGCCTACTTTGTAGCCAAGGATAAGCTACATTCATCTACAGTAGCAACGAAGAGATCAAAGGTTGTTGGAGTGGTTTGTAGGTAGGTTGGATCTGCTTTAGGTTGCCCTAGTATGGGTTGAGTTCTTCAGAAAATGTCTCACTTAGATCCAAGAGTTTTGGAAAGCAGAATTGAACGTCTACAAGGAGGAAAAGTGTAGGATTGGTGTCCTAGTTTAGGACAGTATTTGTAGCAGCCAAAGAAAAATTTTCAAAGGGTTATAGTGGCTTGCCCTATGCCCTAAGTACAGACACTTGAGAAGGAATTTGAGGACTGTTAGAAGGAAAAAAGAAGGGATGCTCAGAAAAAGGAGGTCAAGTGAGCAGTTTGACTAGCCCAAGTTTGTTGTTGTAGATGGACTTTTGACAACGATATGTGGCAGCCCACCATGTCATAAGTTTGCCTCATTGATGCAACACAAGTAGGAAACAGAGGAAAGAAGTCTTTAAGAGTTGTGTTCGTGGGCAAGAAGTCCCAAAGGTGCTGAGGAGCAACAATGAGCAACAATGGGCAGTCTAGTGTTGTTCACAGACTGAGTTTTGAACAACTCAACAAAAGACCCTATGTCTTGGTTGTTGATGGGCTAATGATCAACTAGAGGGCAGATTGGAGCTTGGTTCATTCTATAGAGTATGTTGCAGTGGTGGATGCCAAATGAGCTAGTGTCCCTGGTGACGATGATCGAGACTTCCCAGTGCTGGAAGTACCTCGCTCACTAAGAGGGAGTGTTGAGATTGGTAGCTTGGGAGGTACTCTAAACCCTAGGCTATAAGATTGTGGAAGAATTGGTACCACAAAGTCACTTGAGGGCTAAGAACCCAAGGGTGTTGTAGCAGTGACAACAACACCCTTAAAGGAGCAAGGGGCTGCTTGTAGCACGAAGAGAGGCTTTGTGGGTTGAGAGAAATTTTTTTTTATGTGATTATGTTGGTTAATTTGTCTTAAGTTTCCAGTTGGAATTGACTTGAGGAGACCATTTGAGAATGTTAGAGGTGACCCTAAGGAATGATATAAATAGGAATGAGGAGGAGCCTCATTCTTCACCCAATCAAGTCACTTATTTATCATGTGAAGACTGAAATATGAGGTCGAGTCTGCAACCAAGAAGGAGAAAGGATCAAGTCTATTTAGGGTTGGTTTTCAGACTGTTTTAAGTTGTGCTTATGCAGGTAAAGGCAGCGAGAAGAAGGAGACTAGGTCGAGACCTTTTAGGACGAAATATGATGATGAAAACAAAAGAAATCTCTCTCTAGCTAGCTGAGATTTCTGAATTATTTCAAGTGGACAAAATTATGATTCTTGCAGGGCCACATAGCGTACTTAGCAACCAAGGATAGGTCACATTCATCTAGGGAAAGAGAGAAGAAATTAGAGGTTATTAGAGTGGTTTGTATGTGGGTTGGATCTATTTCAGGTTGCCCTAGTTTTGGATGATTTTTTAAAAAGTCTTGCTCAAATCCAAGGGTTTTGGAAAGTAGAAGTGGATATCCACAAGGAGGAAAAGTGCAAGATTGGTGTCCTAGGTTTAGGACAGTATTTGAAGTAGCCAAAACAACAGTTTTGGTTGGGATGTAGTGACTTGCTCCAAGCCCTAAGCACAATCACTTGATAAGGTATTTGAGGACTATTAGAAGTGCATAAGGAGGGATGCTTAGGAATGATCTTTGAAGGACCAAAGGAGGTCAAGGGAGAAGTTTGACTAGCCCAAGTTTCATGTTGAGGGAATTTTGATAGTGATAGGTGGCAGCCATCCATTCCTTAATTTTGCCTCACTGAAGCAACAAAGGTAGGAAATAGAGGGCAAAAGTCCCTAAAAGTTGTGTTCTTTAAGGACTAAGGAGTAGCTAGTGGGAAAGAAGTCTTAAAGGAGCTCAGAAGGAGCAATGGGCAGCCTAGACATTAGAGAACTTTTGAGGTCTAAATTGGGTCTCCTAAGAAAAATGTACAACCAAAATAAACTTTATAAGAACTAATAGGATTCAGAATGATTGATTGAAGGCTCAGTATGCTTGCTTTCTCGACCTTACCATCCTCCTCTCTAGAGCACATTGTGTGGGGGTGTGCATGTGATGTGAACCAAATTAGCATATAAATTTAAACATACCATTTCATGTATATGTCAAACCACTATTTAAGTGGTACTAACTGAGAACCAATGTCACATGGTTCGGGTTCGAGTTTAGGTTCGGTTTGTGTTTGAATTTTTTGATGAGGTTTGGATGAGGTTCGCCATTAGGTTCATATCTAATGAATTATAGGATAAAATAGTAAGAAATCAACATCAGTAAACATAAAAAATGCTATCACGAACATGGAAATGGCAAGGATAAATTACAAGCTTGAGTTGTGACATGAAGTTATGAGTTGTGATCTATGGACTTGGTCAATGGCTATGAGGTTCGAAGAGGTTCGACGAACCTCAAATTTTTTTTAAGGTTCGCCAAAATTTGAACCTCAAGGTTGAAGTTCGACGAACCTTGTGACATAGCCGAGAACCATGCTAGAAGGAGAAAACGTCGAGCAAACAAATAATAATAAAAATATTTTGTTGGAAAAACCAACATGACTCACACATCCTCTTTCATATCAAAGTTCTAGGAAAAATCTTGAATCTCATACCCATGAACAAGATCATACTACCACCTCGAAACCATGACAAAATGACAAATCATTATGCAACTAACAAATAATTTAGTATATTAAAGGACAATAGTATTATATATGAGAAAAGTATCCCTGACCCATCCTTTGTGCCATGCTTGTAGAATATCTAGTGCATCTTCACCACTTGACCATTGTAGACCATACAATTGTATTTGTTCACTACATAAGAAAGATCAATATAGTTGAATATGACAGCATACATAAAATATCTAATAATTTGAATAACAAACAAATAGAGCCACAAATTAGCGAAAATACTTTTAAGTGAAGTGCATTGCATGTAGATATGTTGACTCACCTTCATTTATGAAGGTAACCTCAATTTTCTCTGTCTTATTCATTCATTTCTATTTCTGCACCCAACAAACGAAACCAAAACCAAACTACAAGAAACGTTAAAGAAAGAAAAACAAAACAAATCAAGAGTATAACACACCCAACAAACGAAACCAAGACCAAACTACAAAAAAACAAGAAAAAACACAAAAAAGGAAAACAAGTACAACATAGCATGGCCATGCTATAACTCAACAAAACAACAAAACAAGCAGACAAGAACAAAGAAAAAATTGCAAACATCCCCTCTTCAAATAATCTCTCCTGCAAAGTATTGTCCTCTCCTGAAAGGGAAAAAATGTGTGTTGAATAAGGTTAAAATACCCACACCATTAATAGTGTGTATGTATTATTAATTATATGAAAAGCCCTACCTAGAGTTTGTTTAACGATGGGCACTCTTTTCTATTCCACTTGCTCTTGCTCATCAGAACCAACCATCTACAAAATATACACAATAAGATATAAGAATCATTATATAGTTAAACTAAAGAGCACACAATAATTAATCGTAATAAGAAACACACCTTTCTTTGAGATTGTTATATAAAAGGGGAGAGGCCATTTTGTATTTCACGTATTCATGCTTATTGGAACATGCCATATAGTAATGGCAAGAATAATTCAAAACAAATAATTATTCATAATTGCAAACATACCTCGTCTAGAGTTTGTTATATAAATATAGACATTCCATTTTGTATTCCACTTACTCACTTACTCATGCTCAACAGAACGAGCTATCTACAACAGATACATAATAAGATATTAGAATCATTATACAAGTTACATTGGAGAGTTGAATGATGTGAAACATACCTGACTTTGAGCTTTTTTATATAAAGGGGGATAATCCATCTTGTATTTTACATACTTCTGCTCAATGGAATCAACCATCTGCAATAGCTAAAAAATAAAATATTAGAATTCTAATAAAAGTTAAAATAGAGAGTTGAAAGCATGAACTTGTGAACCAAATTAATTCCAGCCCATTTATATTCCATGCTATATCTCAATGTCCATAATTTTTCTAAACTATACGTACTTCTAGTAGGAATAATGCAATCAATGTTATCGCAAGATAAATAATCCTTTTTGTAAGAGGGATCCAAGTATATTTAAACATATTGAACATGTTGAGATTGGTAACTTGGGAGGTACTCCAAACCCTAGACTACAGGGTAGTGAAGGAATTGGCACCACAAAGTCACTTGTGGGCTAAGAACCCAAACGTGTGGGCTTTGCACCCAAGCTTGTTGGTGTGAAATTGTTTAAGGGAAAAAATGTGGGTTGAATAAGGTTAAAATATACACACCATTAATAATGTTAAACACATCTCAAAACCAATAATTACTCATAATAGGAAACACACCTCCCCTGGAGTTTGTTTAACGATGGGCACTCTTTTCTATTCCACTCAGAACCAACCATCTACAAAAGATACACAATAAGATATAAGAATCGTTATATAGTTAAACTAAAGAGTACACAATAATTAATCGTAATAAGAAACACACCTTTCTTTGAGATTGTTATTTAAAAGGGGAGAGACCATTTTGTATTTCACGTATTCATGCTCATTGGAACATGCCATATAGTAATGGCAAGAATAATTCAAAGCAAATAATTATTCATAATTGCAAACATACCTCGTCTAGAGTTTGCTATATAAAGATAGACATTCCATTTTGTATTCCACTTACTCATGCTCAATAGAACGAGCCATCTACAACAGATACATAATAAGATATTAAAATAATTATACAAGTTACATTGGAGAGTTGAATGGAACGATCAATCATAAATTGAAACATACCTGACTTTGAGCTTTTTTATATAAAGGGGGATAATCCATCTTGTATTTTACATACTTCTGCTCACTGGAATCAACCATCTGTAATAGCTAAAAAATTAAATATTAGAATTCTAATAAAAGTTAAAATAGAGAGTTGAAGGCATGAACTTGTGAACCAACTTAATTCGAGCCCATTTATATTCCATGCTATATCTCAATGTACATAATTTTTGTAAATTAGACGTACTTCTAGTAGGAATAATGCAATCAATGTTATCGCAAGATAAATAATCCTTTTTGTAAGAGGGATCCAAGTATATTTAAACATATTGAACATGTTGAGATTGGAAACTTGGGAGGTACTCCAAATCCTAGACTACAGGGTAGTGGAGGAATTGGCACCACAAAGTCACTAGTGGGCTAACAACCCAAACATGTGGGCTTTGCACTCAAGCTTGTGGGTGTGAAACTGTTTATGGATTTGGACACGTAGCACTTGGAGATTTTAGGGAACCCCTAAAGGAACAAGGGGACTCTTGTAGCACCAAGAGAGGCCTTGTGAATTGAAGAGACAATTTCAGAAGGTTTGACGTCACCCTAAGGAATCATATAGGTAGGAGTGAGGAGGAGCCTCATTCATCACCCAATCAAGACACTTATTCCTCATATGAAGACTTAAATAGGAGGACGAGTCTGGAACCAAGAGGGAGAAGGTTTGACGTCACCCTAAGGAATCATATAAGTAGGAGTGGGGAGGAGCCTCAATCTTCACCCAATCAAGACACTTGTTCCTCATATGAAGGCTGAAATAGGAGGACGAATCCACAACAAAGAGGTAGAAAGGATAAAGTCTGGTTACGGTTGGTTTTGGGAATGTTTTGGGTTGTGGTTATCTAGATAAAGACAGCCAGTACAAGGAAACTAGGCCGAGACTTTTGAGGACAAAATCTGAGCATGAAAACAAAAGCAAGCTCTCTCTAACAGGTTGACACTTCTGAAGTATTGCAGGTGGACGAAATTCTGATTATTGGCGGGTCGGGTAGCCTAATTCGTAGCCAAGGATAAGCTACATTCATCTACATTAGTAACGAAGAAATCAAAGGTTGTTAGAGTGGTTTGTAGGTAGGTTGGATTTGCTTCAGGTTGCCCTAGTATGGGTTGAGTTCTTCAGAAAATTTTGCAGATCCAAGAGTTTTGGAAAGCATAATTGGAAGTCTACAAGGAGGAAAAGTGCAGGATTGGTGTCCTAGTTTAGGACAGTATTTGGTGTAGCAAAAAGAACAATTTTCGAAGGGTTATAGTGGCTTGCCCTACACCCTAAGTAGAGTCACTTGAGAAGGAATTTAAGGACTGTTAGAAGGAAAAAGAAGGGATGCTCAGAAAAGTAATGAGGTCAAATGAGTAGTTTGACTAGCCCAAGATTTTTGTTGAAGATGGAATTTTGACAATGATATGTGGTAGCCCTCCATGCCATAAGTTTGCCTCATTGATGCTGCAAAAGTAGGAAACAAAGGAAAGAAGAATTTAAGAGTTGTGTTCTTGTAGGTCTAAGGAGCAACTAGTGGGCAAGAAGTCCCAAAGGCGCTGAGCAACAATGGATAGTCTAGTGTTCACAAACTGAGTTTTTAAGAACTCAACAAAAGACCCTATGTCTTGGTTGTTGATGGACTAATGATCAACTAGATGGCAGATTGGAGCCCAGTTCATTCTACAGAGTATGTTGCAGTGGTGGACGTCAAATGAGCTAGTGTCCCCAGTGATGATGATCGAGACTTCGTAGTGTTGGAAGTATCTCGCTCACTAAGAGGGAGTGTTGAGATTGGTAGCTTGGGAGGTACTCCAAACCCTGGGCTATAAGATTGTGGAGGAATTGGTACCACAAAGTCACTTTATAGCTAAGAACCCAAGGGTGTGATATTTCCACCGAAGCTTGTGGGTATGAAACCGTGTATGGATTTGGACAATTGGAACTTGGAGACTGGGATCATTGGGACAACTCTATGATAACTTTAGCATGGACGAGATTGGTATGATCGAGATTTCGTCATGTGATAAACAACTTGTTGGCAGGTTAGTTTCTTCTTTGGGAAGTGACGTTGCATATCCGAGATTGGAGGGACGTGCACATGTTGTGTTTGACCCAGGAGGATGAGTGCTTGTAGGACTAAGTTGTTGTAATGATGGTGGTGTTCAAATGCAGCTTAGACTGACCTTGTAGGACATGAGATCAATAATAGGTCGAGCCAATGCAGATCCTACACACTCAGAGGTAGTCTAGCTTCAAAGGGAGTAGCCCTATGGAAGTGTTGAGATCTTTAAGTTCCAATGAGATGAGGCAAAGGCACCACTGAGATAGCGTGGGTAATTCTACAGAGTATGTTGTAATGGTGGATGCCAGATGGGCTAGTGTCGTCAGTGATGATGATGGAGACTTCTGAGCTTTAGACGTACCTCCCTCGCTAAGAGGGGGTGTTAAGATTGGTAGCTTGGGAGATACTCCAAACCTTAGGCTATAGGGTTGTGGAGGAATTAGTACCACAAAATCACTTGTGGGCTAAGAACCTAAGGGTGTGGGATTTGCACCCAAGCTTGTGGGTGTGAAACCGTGTATGGATTTAAACACTTAGCACTTGGATATTGTAGGGCACCCTTAGAGGAAAAAGGTACCGCTTGTAGCAACAAGAGAGGCCTTGTGGGTTGAGAGAAAAGATTTTTTGTATGATTATATGGGTGAATTTCTCTCAAGTTTCAAGTGGGCCTTGACTTGAGGAGACCATTTGAGAATGTTCAACGTCACCTTGAGGAATGATACAAATAGGAGTGAGGAGGAGCCTCATTCCTCACCCAATCAAGTCACTTATTTCTCATATGAAGACTGAATTAGGAGGTCGAGTCCGCAACCAAGAAGGAGAAAGGATCCAGTCTAGTTAGGGCTGGTTTTGGGACTGTTTTGGCATGTGGTTATGCAGGTAAATGAAACGAGTAGGAGAATAAGACACGACTTTTTAGGACGAAATGTGAACATGAAAACAAAAGCAATCTCTCTCTAAGATGTCGAGATTTCTGAAGTATTGCAGGTGGAAGAAATTATGATTCTTGGAGGGCCAAGTAGCCTACTTAGCAGCCAAGGATAGGCGACATTCATCTATAGTAGGAGAGAAGAAATCATAGGTTGTTGGAGTGGTTTGCAAGTGAGTTGGATCTACTTTAGGTTGCCCTAGTTAGGAATGAGTTCTTCTACAAAATGTCTCGCTGGAGATCAAAAGTGGATTTCTACAAGGAGGAAAAATGCAGGATTGGTGTCCTAGTTTAAGACAATATTTGGTGCAACCAAAAGAACAGGTTTGGAAGCGTTGTAGTGGCTTGCTCCAAGCCCTAAGTACAGTCACTTGAGAAGGAATTCGAGGACTGTTAGAAGCGCATAAGAAGGGATTCTTAGGACTGATCTTTGAAGGACAAAAGAAGAATGTCAAGGGAGTAGTTTGACTAGCCCAAGTTCGTTGTTGAACGATTTTTTACAGTGATAGGTGGAAGCCATCCATTCCCTAGGTTTGCTTCATTGAAGCAGCATAGGTAGGCAATAGAGGGAAGAGGTCCCTAAGAGTTGTGTTCTTGAAGGACTATGGAGAAGCTAATGGTAGAGTAGTCTCAAAGGAGCTCAGGAGCAGCAGTGGGCAGTCTATAGTTGTTCACCAACAAAGTTATGTACTACTCAACAGAAGACCTATGTCTTAGTTATTGATGGACTAATGATCAACTAGAGGACAAAATGGAGCCATGTTCAGTGACCTAAAGGAGCAGAATCCTTGATAGAGGCAGATTGGTGTTGTTGTAGATCGAGAGCAAATGTTTCGAGCATATGTGTTCAGCATACAACTAGTAGAGTTGTGAAGTGCACTAGATCAACTAGTAGGTCAATGTATCTTGTTTAGGGTAGATCAGTGGTCAAAGTTGTTGAAATCAAACCCTAGTTTGTATTCCTTGTATTAGTGATTGTATGAGAGCGATGATCCCTAGTACGAGAGCCCTAGAAATTTGTATTACTGTTTGTTAATATAACAAAGTTGTCTTAGTTGAAAAATTTGTAGAAAGTTGTCTATATTTGTGCACTAATTGATTTACTGTTGCTTATGTTTCGTTGTCCAAAGTAATTTGTTGTGGTAGTTGGATTGGTAGTGTTAGTAATTCTATGACCCTAACCTAGATTCTAGTACCATGGAAAAACAATAGAACAACCAAAATCCTAGTGTTGTCTACTAGCAGAAAGTTTGATTGGTCGAAGGCTCAGTATGCTTACTTGTTCGAACTTACCATCCTCATCTCCACGGCACGTTGTGTGGGAGTGTGCATGTGATGTTGACCAAATTAGCATACAAATTTAAACATACTATTTTATGTATATGTCAAACCACTATTTAAGTGGTACTACCCAAGAACCATGCTAGAAAGAGAAAACGTTGAACAAACAAATAATAATAACAATATGTTGTTGGAAAACAACATGACTCACCCATCCTCTGCGCTGCATCTACATTTCCTAAGATATCTTCTCCACTTGACCATCTTAGACACTACAATTGTAGTCACTTGCTGCACAAATTAATATTATATATAAGATCACAAATAAAGCATGACAACTTAAAGGATAAATAGACAAAGCCATGAAATAACCATACACATACCTACCCTCCCTTGACTAATATTATAACAACAAAAATCATGAACAATAATACTTGAACGTGTGAATCCCAATGTAACATTTCCATTTCTTTCATATCAAAGTTCTACGAAAAATCTTAAATCTCACACCCATGAACCAGACATACTACCTTGAAACCAGGAGAAAATGATAAATCATTGTGCAACTAACAAATATTTCAGTGTATTAAAGGACAATAGTATTGTGTAGGAGAAAAGTATGTCTCACCCATACTCTCTTAAAGGATAAATATACAAAGCCAGGAATTAACCATACACATACCTACCCTCCTTCGACTAATATTATAACAACAATCATGAACAATAATACCTGAACATGTGAACCCCAATGTAACATTTCCATTTCTTTCATATCAAAGTTCTACGAAAAATCTTAAATCTCACACCCATGAACCAGACATACTACCTCGAAACCATGAGAAAATGATAAATCATTGTGCAACTAACAAATATTTCAGTGTATTAAAGGACAATAGTATTGTGTAGGAGAAAAGTATGCCTCACCCATCCTTTGTGCCATGTTTGTGGAATGTCTAGCGAATCTTCATGACTTGACCTTTGTAAGCCATACAATTGTAGTTGTTTACTAAATAAAAAAAATCAATATAGTTGACTATGAGAGCATAGATAAAAAATAATAATAATTTGAATAGCAAACAAATGCAGCCGCAAATTAGCAAAAGATACTTTTAAGTGAAGCGCATTTCATGTAGATATGTTGACTCACCTTCATTTATGAACAATAACCTCAATTTTCTCTATCCGCTTCCATCATTTCCATTTCTACTCCCAACAAATGAAACCAAGACCAAACTACAAGAAACAAAAAAAACAAAACAAAGGAAGAGTACAACACACCCAACAAAAGAAACCAAGACCAAACTAAAAAAAACAAGAAAAAAAATGCAAAACAAAGGAAAACGAGTACAACACAACATGGCCATGCTTAAACTCAACAAAAAAAAAAACATGCAGAAAATAACAAAGAAAAAATTGCAAACTTCCCCTCTGCACATCATCTCTCCAGCAATTTGTTGCCCTCCGCTGAAAGAGAAAAAAGTGGGTTGAATAAGGTTAAAATACACAAACAACTTCTAATGTTAAACATATTTCAAAACCAATAATTATTCATAATAGGAAACACACCTCCCCTAGAGTTTGTTTTATAACGATGGACACTCTTTTGTATTCCACGTGCTGGTGCTCATCAGAACCAACCATCTACAAAAGATACAAAATAAGATATTAGAATATTTATATAAGTTAAACTAATCCGTACACAATAATTAATCATAACAAAAAACACACCTTTCTTTGAGATTGTTACATAAAAGGGGAGAGTACATTTTGTATTTCACATATTCATGCTCATTGGAACATGCCATCTACAATAGATACACAATAAAATATTAAATTTCTAATAAAAATTAAACTAGAAAGTTTGAAGGCATGTACTTCAACAAAAACAAATCATGTAGACAACAAGAAACAAAAAATTGCAAACTTCCCCTTTGCACATCTCTATTGCAGTGTCCTCTCCTCCGCTAAAAGGAAAACTCCGCTGAAAGGAAAACAATTGGTGTGAATAATGTTAAGACACAACTAGTAATGCCAAGCATAATTCCAAACAAATAATTATTCATAATTGCAAACATACCTCGTCTAGATTTTGCCATATAAAGATAGACATTCCATTTTGTATTCCACTTATTCATGATCACCACAACATGCCATCTACAATAGATGCATAATAAGATATAAAATCAGTATACAAGTTAAACTGGAGAGTTGAATGCAACAATCAATCATAATGTGAAACATACCTGACTTTGAGCTTTTTAATATAAAGGGGGATAATCCATTTTTTATTTTACATATTTCTTCTCATTGGAATCAACCATCTGCAGTAGATAGAAAATAAAATATCATAGTTCTAATATAAACTAAAATAGTGAGTTGAAGGCATGAACTTGTGAACCAACTTAGAATATCTAGTGCATCTTCACCACTTGACCATTGTAGGCCATACAATTGTAGTTGTTCACTACATAAAAAAGATCAATATAGTTGAATATGAGAGCATATGTAGACATGCTGACTCACCTTCATTTACAAACAATAACCTCAATTTTCTCTGTCTCCTTCCTTCATTTCTATTTCCGCACCCAACAAACGAAACCAAAACCAAACTACAAGAAACATTAAAAATAAAAAATAAAAAATAAAAATTTCAAGAGCACAACACACCCAACAAACGAAACCAAGATCAAACTACAAAAAACAAGAAAAAAAATGCAAAACAAAGGAAAACAAATACAACATAGCATGGCCATGCTATAACTCAACAAAACAACAAAACATGCAGACAATAACAAAGAAAAAATTGCAAACATCCCCTCTTCAAATCATCTCTCCTGCAATGTGTTGTCCTCCTCTGAAAGGGAAAAAATGTGGATTGAATAAGGTTAAAATACACATACCATTAATAATGTTAAACATATCTCAAAACCAATAATTACTCATAATAGGAAACACACCTCCCCTGGAGTTTGTTTAACGATGGGCACTCTTTTCTATTCCACTTGCTCGTGCTCATCAGAACCAACCATCTACAAAAGATACACAATAAGATATAAGAATCGTTATATAGTTAAACTAAAGAGTACGCAATAATTAATCGTAATAAGAAACATACCTTTCTTTGAGATTGTTATATAAAAGGGGAGAGGCCATTTTGTATTTCACGTATTCATGCTCATTGGAACATGCCATATAGTACTGGCAAGAATAATTCAAAACAAATAATTATTCATAATTGCAAACATACCTCGTCTAGAGTTTGCTATATAAAGATAAACGTTCCATTTTGTATTCCACTTACTCATTCTCAACAGAATGAGCCATCTACAACAGATACATATTAAGATATTAGAATCATTATACAAGTTACACTGGAGAGTTGAATGATGTGAAACATACCTGATTTTGAGCTTTTTTATATAAAGGGGGATAATCCATCTTGTATTTTACATACTTCTGCTCACTGGAAACAACCATTTGCAATAGTTAAAAAATAAAATATTAGAATTCTAATAAAAGTTAAAATAGAGAGTTGAAGGCATGAACTTGTGAACCAACTTAATTCCAGCCCATTTATATTCCATGCTATATCTCAAAGTACATAATTTCTCTAAACTAGACGTACTTATAGTAGGAATAATGCAATCAATTTTATCGCAAGATAAATAATCCTTTTTGTAAGAGAGATCCAAGTATGTTTAAACATATTGAACATGTTGAGATTGGTAACTTGGGAGCTACTCCAAACCCTAGACTACAGGGTAGTGAAGGAATTGGCACCACAAAGTCACTTGTGGGCTAAGAACCCATACGTGTGGGCTTTGCACCCAAGCTTGTGGGTGTGAAACTGTTTAAGGGAAAAAATGTTGGTTGAATAAGGTTAAAATATACACACCATTAATAATGTTAAACATATCTCAAAACCAATAATTACTCATAATAGGAAACACACCTCCCCTGGAGTTTGTTTAACGATGGGCACTCTTTTCTATTCCACTTGCTCGTGCTCATCAGAACCAACCATCTACAAAAGATACACAATAAGATATAAGAATAGTTATATAGTTAAACTAAAGAGTACACAATAATTAATCGTAATAGGAAACACACCTTTCTTTGAGATTGTTATATATAACGGGAGAGGCCATTTTGTATTTCACGTATTCATGCTCATTGGAAGATGCCATATAGTAATGGCAAGAATAATTCAAAACAAATAATTATTCATAATTGCAAACATACCTCGTCTAGAGTTTGCTATATAAAGATAGACATTCCATTTTGTATTCCACTTACTCACGCTCAATAGAACGAGCCATCTACAACAGATACATAATAAGATATTAGAATCATTATACAAGTTACACTGGAGAGTTGAATGCAACGATCAATCATAATGTGAAACATACCTGACTTTGAGCTTATTTATATAAAGGGGGAAAACCCATCTTGTATTTTACATACTTCTGCTCACTGGAATCAACACTAGAGAGTTGAATGCAATGATCAATCATAATGTGAAACATAACTGACTTTGAGCTTTTTTATATAAAGGGGGATAATCCATCTTGTATTTTACATACTTCTGCTCACTGGGTGACGTGCTTCTCTAAGAAGTTGATATCTTCCCAAACTTTGTCACTTGTGCTAAGATTAAAAATCTGAAAACTTCAGAAGTTTAACCCCACCAGCTCTTCTGAATTTCTGCAGACTTTTTCTGGATCTGATGGATTCAGATTTGAATCACACTGGCTAGCTTCAGACCTAACCAGCGTTGTTTTTGAGTTGCCTTTGCGCAGTATTTGCGTGGGCTTGCTAGGACACAGCGTTGGACAGTGTCACCCTTCCCTCTGCGTGAATATCCTTCTGAAAATTGTGATGTCCCTTCAGATCTGCTTTTCTGTTGCCTTTCCAGCTGCTTTCTACAGCTAGATCCTTCATATGCTTCAGCTGGTGACCCTTCTAGATATGCGATTGCTCTGATACCATGTAGAAATTTTTGAATCTTAATTCTTATGCATAAATTATTTATGTTAATCCAGTTAAGCTTCTCCTACTTATACAAGTTATCAATTGAATAAATTCAAGTTAACATCAAAGAAAAACACATAACAGATCTCTACCAATTCAGATCTAGAATAAGCACATGCACACATAGACAAAGTGACATAGTTATTTTTGGACAAACTGTCCCCGGAAAAACCCAATATGGGAAAATCAGTCTCTGGCTGCTGGAGGGCTCTATTATTAAGAATATTTATGAATAAACAACTCTGGGTTCCAGATCTGGAAAACCCTATAGAGAAAACTCTAGATCTGTAGCACCTGGCTGATCTAAGACCAACAATACTGACTGATTCACACCCTCAAACGGGATTTACAGAACTCAGCCAGATCTAGGCCTAGAGACCTCAGATCTGCCCCTGAAAGACACTGCGTCAGCCTCTGAAGGCCTCCAAATGCTCAACGTTGTCATTGGAAGGGACTGTGTTACCCCAGACTAGGTGACGTAGTCACTACATTGCCCCTAAGGGTCTCTGGGTAACCCCTGAAGGGTTTCCTGAAAATCACGTTGTCCTTGTTGTTGTTGCCGATGTCTGCTGCTGCTACCATCTATCGTTTGTTGTTACTGCTGTCGTCTGCCATCTGCTGCTGTTGTATGTTGCTGTTGCTGTTGCCGTCTGCTACTGATGCTGCCTTCCTCTGCGCTGTCTTTTCTTATCTCTTCTCTGCTTCTTGTGTATTCAAGACTCCAGGATCAGATCATCCCTTTGGTCTAAATTCCCCTCTCTGCAACTGAAACACTTGAGAATTCTTAACAACCCCGCCCTAGAATCTCAGCTTAGCTTCAGTGCTCTACGTCTGTGTGTTTTACAAATGACCCCAAGCCTTTCCTTTATACTTTTCTCGTTGAAAAATCAACAGCCAAGACTAAATCTTTAATCAATGGCTAAGATTAAAAGGAAGCTTGATTTGTGTGACTTACAACAATTTCATCACATGTTTAATTAAATTCACTTTAATTATTTTATTTTCATAAGTTTTAACTTAGGAAATACATTAAAATAATTAATTAATTTAATATCTCCTAAACCAGATGAAATTTCCCAAATCCATTTCTGGGTCTTGTAGATCAGGTGAACTCTAGTCCTTCCTCAAAATTTGGGACCTAGAGCACAACTGATGCTACCCCAAATACACAAAATATCAAAACAAGTGTCTTGGTCTTGATTGGGTGAAGAATGAGGCTCCTCCCCACTCCTACTTATATGATTCCTTAGGGTGACGTCAAACCTTCTCCCTCTTGGTTGCAAACTCGTCCTCCTATTTAAGTCTTCAAATGAGGAATAAGTGTCTTGATTGGGTGATGAATGAGGCTCCTCCTCACTCCTACTTATATGATTCCTTAGAGTGACATCAAATTCACAAGGCCTCTCTTGGTGCTACAAGAGTCCCCTTGTTCCTTTAGGGGTTCCCTACAATCTCCAAGTGCTACATGTCCAAATCCATAAACAGTTTCACCCACAAGCTTGGGTGCAAAGCCCACACGTTTGGGTTCTTAGCCCACAAGTGACTTTGTGGTGCCAATTCCTCCACTACCCTGTAGTCTAGGGTTTGGAGTACCTCCCATGTTACCAATCTCAACATGTTCAATATGTTTAAGTATACTTGGATCCCTCTAAAAAAAAGGATTATTTATCTTGCAATAACATTGATTGCATTATTCCTACTAGAAGTACGTCTAGTTCAGAAAAATTATGTACTTTGAGATATAGCATGGAATATAAATGGGTTGGAATTAAATTGGTTCACAAGTTCATGCCTTCAACTCTCTATTTTAACTTTGTTTGTTGTATTTACCCCCATATACACTGGGTGACGTGACACCTATCACGTTACATAAGATTTCCAATCGCCTTTAGATATTGTACTTCGAATTGAACTCTAGGTACACGTAAGGCGTATGGTCAAAATAGATTTTAATTGTTATGGGAATCACTGCGCAGTCACTTGTGACCACGTCAGGCGTCATAACGAATAACTGAGAGTGGAATAGTTGTGTAGTTTGCTACACCCCTCTACTCGCTGGTCTGGTGCGTCCATGTCAATGTGCCAGCGCAACACGCGGGATGTACAGCCACCATACTCACACAGATGCCGGACATATCGACTTGAATTTGGATTTAAACTCCATTAATGCGATACGCAAACCTTAACTCACCCCGGCTACTCTTGATCCGTGGCTTGGCCTCCACGATTCCGCCAAGTGGATGATGGTGATCGTGTTTGATTAGGGTTAAGGCGGTTATTCATGAGTTATAAAAGTCTTCTGGATAGAGATGAGTCGGGTTTTTTTTTGCATTCTTCAGCTCGTGGTGCATCTCTGCGTTTGCCAATTTCTACATTTGGCCGAGGGTTTGTGACTTCTCTGTTGCAGAGAAAGCCATGCCACCTCAGTGCTATCCACCAGATCTTAGGTAATTTCCTCGGCATTTTAATGTTATTGTATGATTAAATGATTTAGGACGATTGTTCCACTCTGGTCATGCGCTAACTCTGAGTATGTGTTCAGTCCTTAGTAACGGATATGCCTCTTGTTTCAGGCTACGCGTCGCATACTCTCAGCGCTAATTGTTATTGAGTTTCGATTTCAGGGATTATCGTCAACCCTACTCCTGCGAGTTCATAGGATGATACTTCTTCGGGTTGTGCCTCTGGTGAAATGGCTTCGCGTCCTATCCAACAGACGTCTAACATTTCGAAGGTTTTCATGAGGTAATTTCTCATGCATCTCGCCTCTGTTTAAATTGCAACTTCCTCCTTATTCTGAAGGTATGGCGTATTAATCCCTCTCTGCTCCCAAATTTGTTTCAGGAATCTACGTATCTGTACATTGCGTTTCACAGGTATGGTTTTAACCGCTTTCATAATTTCGTTCTTCGCTTATGTCCCTTACGCTATTTCAAGTTGACTAATCCCTTTTGGTTTTGGTTGCATTTTTTGTGAACAGGTAACCAAATGATTACGGCATGTTCGTAACCACAGCACTTACTTTTTTTCATCGTGAGGGTTACTAACGTTGACCTCTTGGCCATCCAGGTCGGTATTATTGTGGGATTTATTGCTCTTGTCCTATTGCGTCGTTCTCATGGCGTCGAAATCTGATATCGACCTCCTGTATTGTTGCGCAGAAGGCACTTGTTTAAATTTATTCTGTTGAAATAGGGATTGCACGTTTAATACTCTAGCCTGAAAGGCTCCTTATGTATTTTGACATTTGGGATATATATATTTTCTAGGCTGCTAAACGAAATTTCTATATACTATGCCACAGTATAAGGTTACCGGGACTGTATAAATCATGCATATAATCTCATACCATGTTAATTGGCTTTGTTAAATTTGCTCGTCCGAACTTATTTTGTTCTCTGGAAATGCTACTGACATTTCAGATTTCTAAATTGCATACTTCAGAATTTATAGGGTGTTATATATGATAGTTATCTATTCCTCTAATGTGCTTTGTTCACTCGTTTTCTGTGTAATTCTATACTCTGGTATCTATAGCATAACTACAGTTGCCTCTGCTCCTGGTTATACTGAACTGGTGTTATGCCTGACTGTCTAGGCATATGTACCGCTTGTTGGACATTTATGAGACCATTTTATCCATAGATGATTACTGTATATGAAAGTCTATAATTTATAATTTCTCATTTTTCAAATGTGTGCAAGTATCGTTCTATTCTCCAGTTTTCTTCTCATTTTATTTTATATCTAGTTACAACTCATATATATATACCTGTGCACATGGTAATAGGTAGCCTCCTCTGGTCCAACGTGCTTCCATTGCACTTTAACCTAGGCGATGGCTCGTTTCCGGAGCATGATTTCCCTCCGGTCTATTATACTGTGGGGCTCGACCAGAAATTCTCCGTCCGGTTCTACCTGCACACAATAAACTTAGTTTAATCAATAAATCCTTGTCGTCCTGTTATTAATTGAACCATCATGCTTACCCTCTACCTGAATGTTCTACCAATGGATAATGTGTCTTGTATCATGAACATATCGTTTTAATAACGACACGTGAAAGATGTTATGCACCCGAATATGGCTAGGAAGGGCTAAACGATACGCTACTGGTCCCACCCTTTCCAATATCTAGAAAGGGCCACAAAACCGAGGTGCTAACTTTGCACAGGAGGCCCATATCAGTGTAATCTTCTTTGGCTTAATCCTGACATATACATGATCGCCAACCTCATACTCCCGGTATGACCTTCTTTTTTCTGCGTACACCTTCTGTCTGTCCTGTGCTACTTTCAAATTCTGTCAAATTTTCTTCACCTCTGCTTCCATTTCTGCTAGCATGTCTGGTCCTAGCATGAGTCTATTCTCGGGGCTACTCCAATTAATGGGAGTTCTGCATTGCCGCCCATATAGCGCCTCAAATGGACTCATATTTAACGACTCTTGGTAACCATTATTGTAGGCAAACTCTATCAAGTGTATGTAGTCCTCCCATTTTACTGGTTGCTGCATAACATACATTCTCAGCATGTCTTCCAACACTTGATTCAATCGCTCAGTCTGACCATCTGTTTGCGGGTGGTACGCAGTAATAAAATGTACTTGCATTCCTAATCCTGTAAACAACGCTTTCCAGAAAGCTGATGTGAATTTTACATCTCTGTCTGAGATAACGGTCTTAGGAATGCCATGCAGTCTGAAGATTTCCTGCATGAATAAGTCTGCTATCTGTACTGTCTTATAGGTGGATTGGACAGGTATGAAATGTGCCGACTTACTTAGTCTATCCACAACCACCATGATGGAATCATTACCTCGCTTTGATTTTGGTAACCCAGTGATAAAATCCAATGAGATCACCTCCCATTTCCATTCGAGAATGGGTATTGGTTGCATTAAGCCTGCTGGGTGCCGATGCTCCACTTTTACTTGCTGGCACTCTAAACACTTGTTAGATAGCTTGCTATATCCTTCCTCATTCCTGGCGAACAGTAGTCCTTTCTTATAGCTGTCAGCATCTTTTGATATCCTGGGTGCCCAGCATAATTTCTTCTGTGATATTCATCCAACAACTTAGTTTTTAATTCCACTCTATTTGGAATGACTATCCTTTTCTTGAAGATTAACAATCCGTCCTGGTTAATCTCATAATCCCCTTGTCCACCTTGTCCTTCGGATTCTTGTGTCTGCTGCCACAAGTATTTATACTCAGGATCCTTGTCTGCTTCTTTTCTGATTTGCTCCAAAAATCTGGTTTCAATTTGGTTGACATATAACTCATAAAGGTTATGTAGTTTCCTGCTTAATGCATCCGCAACCTTGTTCTCCTTCCCCTTCACGTGCTGTAGATCAATATCAAATTCGCTTAACAAAGCGTTCCATCTTGCTTGCCGGGAATTCAAGTCAGCCTGTTTAAAATAGCTGGTTAGACTACTATGATCAGTTTTTAACACAAACCTCTTTCCAAGTAAGTAGTGTCTCCATACTCGACGAGCATGCACAACCGCAGTCAGCTCTAGATCATAGGCTGAATATCGCTGCTCATGATCCTTTAGCTTGCGGGATTCATATGCAATTACCTTCCATTCTTGCGATAATACAGCCCCAACTCCTTCCTTGCATGCATCTGTACAAACCTCGAATTCATTATCCGGGTCTGCTACACTTAATATAGGCGCTGTTGTCAATAATTTCTTCAATCTTTTAAAGCTTTCCTGACATTATTTTGTCCATTTAAAAATTTTCCCTTTTCTTTGTAAAGAAGTAATGGGAAACGCTATTTTTGAGAAACCTTTTATAAATCGCCGGTAATAACCAGCGAGGCCCATAAATGATCGTATATCTGCCACATTCTGTGGCACCTTTTATTCCATGATAGTCTTAATTTTCTCCGGGTCCATTGCAATACCCTTTTTCGGGATGACATGTCCAAGATATTGTATTTCTTCTTTGAAGAAATCACATTTACTGAATTTTTCATACAGCTGATGTTTCCTTAACATCTCTAGCACCATACGCAGATGCTGTTCATGTTACTCCGCATTCTTAGAATAAATCAATATGTCATCAATGAAAATTAACACAAAGTTATCCAGATAAGGGTGAAAAATACTATGCATCAGTCTCATAAAAGTGGCTGGTGCATTAGTTAGCCCAAAAGGTAATACCACGAATTCATAGTGGCCATACCTGGTGCGAAAAGCAGTTTTGTGTATATCTTCATCCTTAATTCTGATCTGGTGATACCCAGATCGTAAATCAATTTTTGAGAACACAGTAGCTCCCTTTACTTGGTCAAACAAGTCATCAATACGGGGTAGGGGATACCTGTTCTTAACTGTCAGCTTATTTAACTGTCTGTAATCCATGCACATGCACATGGTTCCATCCTTTTTTCTAACAAACAGCACAGGTGCTCCCCAGGGTGACACACTGGGTCGTATATATCCCTTATCTAACAATTCCTGAAGCTGCATTTTCAGCTCAGTCAATTCTGACACACTCATACGATAAGGGGTTCGCGAAATGGGCGAAGCTCCTGGTAACAATTCTATCGTGAAATCAACATCTCTTTTAGGTGGTAATCCTGGTATTTCTTTCGGAAATACGTCCTTAAATTTTTGTACTATAGGTATGTCATCCAACACAGCTGCTTTATCCTTAGACTCAGTTAGTCCAACCTGTATGGCGTACAGTTGGCATCCCTTCCTCATGCATTTTGCCATTTGGGAAGTGGTAATTGGACGTAGACGTACAGGCTTCTTTATGCCCTGAATTTCTTGATGATTACCACCCTCATCTCTGTAGTAGACTATCTTTTCCTTACAATCAATGAGGGTCCAATGTTTCTCTAACCAATCCATACCCAACAATACGTCATATGATCCCAAAGGCAGAATATTTAAATCTACCATTAACTGCTGCCCTCCGATTTGTAATGCACAATCCGGTATTTTGGCACTAACTCTTCTTTTAGCTCCTGTAGCTAACTGAACCAACCAGCTCTTTCTAAATTTTTGACTTGACAGTTTACAGTTTTCCACTAAATTAGGACTTATATAACTCAGACTCGCGCCTGGATCTACCAAAACAGAAATAGTTTGGGATGATAATTTACCTTCCAGCTCTATCATGGTGGGTTGAAAATCAACTTGCCGGTCCTCCAATTCTGCGTTAATTCAGGGTATGCTTCTAGAAATATCTCCCACAGTAGAGGCTTCCTGCAAATTGGTTACTGCTTCGGTTTTACCCCGCTGTGGGCAATCTCGATAGTAGTGTGCTGCCCCGCAGCCCCAACACTGCAGAGGTGGCCTCTGGTTGTGAGGTTGCTCAGGCTTATTCGAAGCTTCCACAGTCTTGTCTTCTCCCAGCCATCTAATCCTCTGATGGTTCCTTCCAAATTGCTTATTAACTGAACTCCTGGCTGAGCTTCGGAAGTTACTGGTTTTACCCCTTTTGAAACTAGCACTGCTTCTGTTTTCTTTCTTTGACTGTCACCCTTTACCTTGGTCCACTTTGTTTTTCGCTTGCTGATAGCACAGCCTTGCTGTTCTGATGGCCTCATCCATTGTCTTAGGATTGACAAACTCGATATGATCCTTCATATGGGCGGGTAAACTGCTCAGAAACCTCTGAACTTTGGCCTTCTCATCTCTTAAATACGGTACATAGCGCAGTAATGATGTAAACTTAGTGATAAACTCGTCCATAGTCAGCTGTGCCAGCTTTACATCGTGAAATTCTCGAGCCTTTTCATCATAAAAACGCTTCGTCAAGTACTTGTCTTTGAAGTACTGTTGGAACTTATCCCATGTCACATCCTGGTCCTCTATTCCCCGCACACTCTTCACTTCTTCCCACCATAAGGTGGCTTTATCCTTCAGCTGGTAAATGGCTAACTATGCCTTGAGACCACTGTCATAATCATACACCTGAAAGTATTTGTTCATATTAATCAACCATGCCTCTGCCACTTCCTCCTTTTCGCCATCGAACGTAGGTGGCTTTATCTTTCTGAATTCACCGTGCAGCTCCACCTTCCGTTTTTTGTTTGTCTTCCTTTCAGTTTCATTTTCCGATTCTGCCTCATTAAAATTTCTGTTTGGATGACTTTGCTGTGACACACTTATTTCTCTTCGGCCTGTACCTTGCTCCTCTGATTGCTGTTCGTTTCCTTCTTGAAACTCTCTGTCAGCACTGGGCTTTTCAACCCTTTGATTTTGTTTATTGGAGAGGCTCTTTAAGATCCTCTCCTGTTCCTGCATCATCCTTGCATTATCTTTGTGTACTCTTTCCATCTCCTCCTGTAGCTGTTGTACTGTGTGCAACAAAATGCGAGTCTGATGTTTCTGTTCTTCAATCAATCGGTTAGACCGCTGATGCTGCTCTATTCCTAACTGAACCCACATTTATGGGTTTCCTTCTGGTGGAGGTGGAATCTCTCCTGCATTTCGCTGTTGTTGTTGTGAGGGTGTCCGTCTTGGTTGTCGTTCCATCTAATTATCTCACTGTGCACGAATTCATACAATTTGTAACGTCAGTTGACCCAATAGGGCCCAGAGTTGTAACGCTGCTCTGATACCACTTGTAACATAAGTCCATAAAAAAATTTACTCACATAAAAAAAAAAAAAAAATCACCGTGCAGTACATGTGATCTTAGATTCTGACACCATATTCATCATTCTGCTGGTTCCGGAAGTACCAATCAAACACCCGAATTTAACAACAGTCATACTATAAATTTAATTGGCACATACATAAACGCAATCATTTATTCTTTCTAATAATTCCTATCCGAATATCATGAAGGTTGCACTTTATATTATGGTTATAATGATCATGTTGTAAACCTAAGTCTAGTTGATCCCTCACATGGTTTAACGCTATCACCCAAGTCCTTTCATATTAAGTTTTTTGGGTTTCCGCATATACTATGGCGTCTGTGGCTTTTAAGTGGCCGACACGTGGTTCTTTCCACAACGTTGATTCGATTATTGCATCCGACGGTGGTAGTGATCTTGGGATCAAAGATGACCTTTGGTAATTAACGGTTTTTTGTTCATTTTGCTTTCTCGGCTGGAAGGCTCCAGAACTGCTCCGCTAGGGTTTGCGCAGCCCTCGCTGCTACCATGGTGGCCTGTGGAGATTTTCCTTCCATCAGTCAGGTTCTCCAACGCTTCTCCAGGTAAACCATAGTCTTTCGTCCGTTGCTTCCACCGTTTATCGTTTACCCATTTAGATGCAAGATTTATGTTTATGCCTACAGGTTTTCTTTTCTTTCAAGCGCCTTCAGTCTCGGCTGCCTGTGGCATCTCTCGTTTAACTGTTAAACTCTTCCGTTTGTTTTTCGTTCGCTATTTACTGTCAGTTGTCTACTTGTTTCAGTCTTTCTCCTTCAGTGCGTGACTAATTTTATGGTCCACAGGTGTTCTCCAACCCTGGTTCGCTTCCGTTCAAGGGTTTTAGGTAAGATTTCCCTTTGGCTGTCATTGTTTTACTGCAACTCTCTCGCGGCGGTGCAACCCTAACATTCTTCTAACTGTGTAATTTTCTTGCTTGCGCCCAGGTAATTACTCCAGCTCTTCTTGTCACGGGTTGCTCATGGTTTAAGCTACGACAGGTTCTTACCTTCGCCTCATTCACAGGTACCGGCTGTTGAATTACTTGGGGTTCCACGGTGCTCTGCCGTTCTGGAACATTTGTTTGTTTTGATATGTTAAATGGGTCCTGGCTAGGTTTTCACCCTTAAATTGATTTACCCATTCTCAGATAGTTGAGTCGTTTTGTTTACAGGAAATATGTTAAATGTCTTCAAGGCGAATTAGACTGGTTAATCTATTTTAGACTGGCCTCCGGCCGCGAGGTTTTCGACCTGTTAGACAGAGTCTTGTTATCAAACATTGTATAATTTTAATGTCGTTCGGTTGGGGTTTCCCGACCTTGCCTTCTTGAATGTATAAATCGGATATACTAATTTGGGGTTTGAAATGATTACTTTGTCCAGTTTTATGATAGCTATGGTTGACAGATTCTTACTGTAAAATAAATTGCCTTGCGTTAATGGTGTTATTTCTATCTATTAGCAACTGTGTTTCGATAACTATGTTTCGACTAGAAAGTTGGCTTGTGATTCTTCATTCTGGTTACAATCTTGAATGCATGCACTGCTAATGTATCATGGATTGTCTATATTATATTGCATTACATTACTTGCTGCGATTGCACCAATATTGCAACCTATTTTCTGTTAATGTATAAATCCGTGATGGTTTACACTCTGTCTCAGGAGTTTATATCTGTTTATAGGTTTACTTCAAGGTGATAATGTATTAGTTCTTGTTATCAATTCTATTTCTTAAGGAGAGTACTGGGTATCCAATTTCCTGTTTTCCTAGTTCTTGCCTTTATATTTCCTGTGGATACGCTTATAGGTGACCGGACCACCTATTGTCCGAGTTTATCATAGGAAAGGGGACGATTTATCCAAGAACCGGATTTACTCTGGTATTTGGATTAACATTCTACCTGTAACTGTGTTCCTTCTCTGTTTAAATCCATTGTAACTCTACATTACTATCCCCAGGGGTTAGCTAAACAGACCTAGTTACAATCCCTTGTCGGGTTTACCTACTGACTATGTCTTTACCAGAGTTCGAAGTTCCAACAATGAGTTTACAACTAAAATTACAAATTTCTGTTTTAAAACACAGATAAACTTAAATTAACAGATGTTCTTGACTGTAATAAACAGATTGCTCCTTCCAAGGAATATAAGAAGAAACCTATTTTAAACAGATAAACTTAACTGTAATAAACAGATTGTTCAACCTAAGGAAATAAGAAAATTCTGTTGCTTTTACTCATCTGAATCCGTATACCACTGATGGTACTCGTTTCCTCCCGTCCACTAACTGTGCAATTACATCCACAGTTCTCCCCCGAGCTTGTAGCCTGGGTCTTGTTGAACACGATACTCTGGAGGAGAGTCCTCAGGACAGTCTGGTCCAGCTCTCCGACTCCAGTGAAAAACAGGATTCCTGGGGAGAACTCGAGACAGTCCGGTCCAATCTCCAACCCAGGGGTTAATCTCCTCTGGAATACCTTTCCCAGTTCTTTTAACAGAGTTCCTTCTTTTCTTTTCTTACAGAACCCCCAATTCCCTTTGGAATTTCCTCTTTAATCCAGAGTTTTCTCAGGTAACTGTAGAAAACTGTTTTTCAGTTCAACTGACTCCTGATTTACTTTTACCATCAATTTTTACTCATGAATAATTTCCACAAGTTAAATTTATTCAAATATCAAAATAGTGTTGTTCATATATTTAATTACTTCATCCTTAATCAATAAAGTATAACCATTAGGTCAATCGCTATTATGGTGGTTACATTTTCGTATTGGGGCCTTTTCTCCAAATAAAATGGCTATATCTTTATGCATGTTTACGTCTTTGAAACCCTGAAATATTAAAAAAACTGGTCCCAAGAAGATTTAAGGTGAAGTATATGGCAGACCCATTTCGAAACTGGATCAGGAAAAGGGCAAGTGAGAAAAAGGTGGTTTTACATTTGCCGATTCCAATAAGCAAATAGCACATCTACCAAGCCCATGGAAACATGGAAACCTTTCCTGAGTAAATTCTTCCACTTGAGAATTCTATTATGGACCACCAACGAACATTTCAACTTTTGTGGGATATCCCACTTCCATGACTTTTGGAACCAAGCGTTCCTAATGACCATAGAGGTGCCCTGTGACATATGCCAGTAGATTTCTTTGACCTCCAACTGACTTTTAACCGTACAACCATTCCATGTTAATCGATCTTCCATGTTATTCGATCTTCTTTTCTGTTAGGGTAATGCCAACCTCTTTCCACAGAAATATCTTTCAGCCAAATTAAACCTTATGATGCAATAGTGAGGCAGAGGGCAGGATAATGTATATATATCTGACATTCTTTTGATGGCAGCCAAACTAATTTCTACCTTAGAACCTCAGCCAATCTTCCATCTTATGTTTCCAAGGAACCCGTGTTTCTGTTTGGTCATGGCCGAGGTAGTAATTGAGTTGAGGATTCCACCATGAATTGGGTCCACCAGCCACCGGAACATTCTGATTACTAGCTTTGTCTATGGTCATGGCTGAGGTAGTAGTCAAGGAGAAGGGGAAGAAATGTTGAGAGGTACGGTGAGGAGAAGGCAAAAACAAGATCCAAACTAGATGCAAGATGCAAACACTACTTCTGGATAATTCTGAGTGGATAATTCTGAAGCACAAAACCCAAAAAATGGTTTTGAAGAATTTCAAAGGGTGCAGATACAAAAATGGTTCTGATATTTATTTATTTTTGGTTTATTTGAAGAATTTCAAAGTGTGGAAATAGAAAAATGGGTTTAACGACTTTCAAAGGGCGGAAATAATAGATGAGGAAAGCAAAATATTTGGAGTTTAGATAACCTCCGAGCAAGGAAATCCTTCCGAAAGAATATTTACATAGTCCCTATAAATGGTTAATCAAGAAATAAACCTGCGATAAGACCAGAACTTTACATCCCTTGTTTACATGGAAGTGATCGACGCAATTATGATTTCATTGATAATAATAGAGGAGAGGTGGCACCGCACATCCTTCTTAAATGGTTATGGCGTCAGCTCCCTCCCTGATCGTCGTAACCTCGGAAGAGAATTTTCATTGTCGAAGAATTTCGAATAGTTATTTTTATTTTCAAATTTTTTATTTCTTAAAAAACATTAACAAATTCTTCTAATCTTAACAATTTTTTTTAGTTATAATTATAGATGTATAGTATTTTAATATCAATTTGTTTTTAGCTTAATAACATAAATTTTCAAAATATATATATACGCAATCACACTAAAATATTAATACTAAAATATTGATGTAGTTAATATAACCAAAAACTTCAATTGTATTTATTATTGATAAATATATAATAATAAAAATAATAAGACAAAAAATAACATTAATTTTAATTAATGTTTCATTATAATTTTAATTTAATGTTTCATTATAATTAACACCAAAAACTCATGCTACCTAACATATGACAGTTGTTGATAAGCATTTCAGAGGAAACATCTACATTTCCTACAGCTGTTGATAGGCATTCAGACTAAACATCTACTACTGTTAATAGACATTCAAAGGAAACATTTATTACAGCTGTTGATAGACATATAATAATAAAAATAATAATACAAAAAATAACATTAATGTTTCATTATAATTAAACCACCAAAGAAACTCATGCTACCTAACATATCACAGTTGTTGATAGGCATTCAGAGGAAACATCTACTCCTGTTGATAAACATTTATAGCAAACATTTCCTAGAGCTGTTGATAGGCATTCGACAAAACATTTATTACTCTTGGTAGACATTCAGAGCAACATTTATTACTATTGATAAACATTCAAGTTAAATATATTCCCTTAAAAATCAACCATTTTTAAATTTCAAATTAAAAATAAAAATCACTTACACTAACAGTAATATTCTGAAACTTACAAGCTATATATAACAAAACAGTAAAATAAGAAAATCAAGTTACAAATAATGAAGGGAATCAAATTCTTTTACTATTCATATTGTTATATAAGGTGGAGAATTCTGAGCTAGCCAGTCAATAAAGACTCTAACAGTAACAGAGAAGAAAGAAAGTATTAATATAGAACGAAATTCACAGAAACAAATATGTCACTTTATCATGCCACTACGACGCTCATATGTTCTGTTCTCGAAATAATGGCAACAACCATGGTTGGAGTTCAGGTCCCTCATCGCCAGTGATCCTTATGGCTCCATTGCTGATTGCGATCTGGCCCATCATTCAATTGACACAGTGGTCACACTCAATCTATAAATCTTCATCACCCCATTTTCAGACGCCCTTTTCGTTGTTGCTGTTGAAGAAGTTGATGGTGCTCTCTTATATGGATTCATTGCCAATGAGGGAACTGAAATCCAACAGTGGTTGCTAACATCGTGATGAGAGAGGGAGCGAGGGACAGAAGAGGAGAAACCTACATAGTGATTCAGAAATGGAATTTAATATAAATGAAACCTACAGAAATAAAATGAAATGGCGTTCTTAAAACGACAGAAATATAAATGATAAAACGACAGAAATAAAAACACTTTTATTTTTTGTTGTTGTCATCCTGACGTCATTTGGTGAGTCCGTAGTTGTGAGAGGTAGAAGAAGCAAATCAATAACAATCAAACCATCCCAGTGGCAATGTTGCTTTTTGCTTTTGTGAAGACTCTTTTTGCTTTTCTTATTTTCGCCATAAAATTACAATGGCAGACACGAATAATGACGCTCCATGCTCGTTGTACCAAGTCCTTAATGGTGACAGGACATCGTAAAATAATTGGCCTGCCACCTGCTTCTCCTTTCTGGAAAAAGATATTTTCTCCTGCCAGCTGCCCTTACCTTTCCGTGTTGTTCTTCCACGTATTTCTTGGCTTCTGTTTCTTTATTCCAATTCCCTTTCATTGTACTCTCGCTCATGTTCTTACCCACTCCGGATTAGACGATTATACTTAATAGGGCTAAAACAGTGTACTTATCATTCACAATTTGTGAAGATTGACAACCCTTATCCTCTGCAATGAGTTATGGTGAGAGTCTTATCCATTGGGATTAGTAAAAAAATACATATTATTATTATCCCTCCAATTTTCAGAAACCAAATTGAGTAAGGCATCTTGAAATAGTGTACTTATCTTTTACAATTTATGGGGATTGACAACTTTTATTCTCCACAAAGTTTTACAATTTATGGAGATTAACAACTTTTATCTTCCATAAAGTCTCATTCTCTTTGAGTATTTTATTCTCTTTAGTTAATTATGGTGAAAGTCTTATTGTCTTTGATTTTTCATGGGTCTATTGAATTGAACATTTCAACCAATATGAGTAAGAGCATTTTTTAAAGAAAATATTATCAAATTTAGGGAGTAAATTTATTTTGAGTTTGGTCTAATTAGATATAAAAGTTCCTTTTTGGGCTCTTATTTATAATTTTATTTCCTCTTTATTTTTTTGTTTCAATATGAATAATTTAGCTCATTTATGAAAGAGAAGATTCAAAAATAAATAGACAATAGAATATTAGAGTTGGATAGTTAGTTTCAAAAAAATGGAAAATAGATTATAAGATGCCTAATAACCAAGAAACCTAAATAGTATTACTTTCCATACTAAGATGCCTAATAGTATGGAAAGTAAATTGGATATCAAAAGCATCAAACAGAAAATGAGTAAGATCATATAGTTACACCATCGGGGTAACAAAAGAGCCTTAGTTCTCATAGATTTCTATATAAAAGATAAAAAAAAAATGAGGAAGAACTACAAAATAAATTACAAAAGATAAAAAAAGGTGTGGAAAAACTACAAAATAAATTACAAATTGAAACAATTATCTCATAGAAGCAAAGAGGTAGGGACAAATAATTGACCATATAGATAGGTTAATTCATGTTAAGGTAAGGTTTGATAACCATAAATATAGTATACTCAATAAAAACCCAAGTATAAAAGGATATACAATATTTAAAAACCAAGAAATTATTCCATAAGACCAAGTTGAATTAAGGAAATAAGTTCAAAAGGTAAAAAGACCAATAAGAAAAATAAACAATAATTAGGAAACACAAGATATTCTTAGACATGGAGACAAAAAAAAAAGATAACAATAAATAATAATTTAGGACAACCTAAATCCTCTATTATGTTTTACCATAGAGAAACATCCTATATTAACTTGGATCCCAAATGAAATTGATAGCAACTTGCTGAAAAGTGGGGGCGCCAATAATTTAATTTTCTTTTAGGATTTGTCTTATTGTTGATATGGAACAAGATATCCTACTTTAGAGGGATCATAGACATAGCTTATTACATTAATAATAATAATAATAATAATAAATAAATAAATTCCTCACATTATGATTCACAAAAAATTACCCTACCAATTCAGACACGTGGATAGAGATCATAGCTATTAATGCTAAAAATATTTATATAGCAATTTATTATTCGATTCATATTAACTTTTTTTATAACATCATCGGATATGGTATATTCATTCAAAAAAATGGGAGATAGACACTGAAGTACATAGTATTTGAACAGATCAGGAAGGAGGATTTGACAAAATTCCTAGATCCGTTTTTCCAGCTTTTACATATAGTTCATAACTTCCTAATTTTCCTACTACATTTAGCTTGTACATTCTAATAAACTATTCAAAAAGAGTAATACATTTACTATTTGTTAAAAAAGAGTAATACATTTACTATTCATATCTAACTAAAGAGAGATTCAAGATGCAGAGATTAAGGTTGCATTATGATAGTGAGAGAAACAGGTTTTGATGAGTCTTGAAGTTGTGTGATTCTTTCACTCTTTGTTGAAGGATTTCACCTAATTCTGTTGATACTTGTTGTTGCGATCCATCGAATTTGAGTTTTCTCATGATTTCTTGCCCATCATATCTTGTAAGGTCTTAAGGGGATGAGAAGGAGTGATGTGGTGATATATCTCATCGAATGAGATGGATTGCGAGGATCTCCCATTCCATATTGTGAGTCAGGCATAGTACTGGAAATGATCCCAAAATCATACAAATTATTGATATAGGCTTCCCAACTTCCATATGTCCATCATGACACAAAGACATATAATTGATCAGAATGGGATATAAACCCAATGGATCCATATCAACATACAACTAACATAATTTTCAAATCCCCAACTCATGAATATTGAGGATAATCTCTCTAGGAAATATACGATTTCCATAGAACCCCTAGATGGGATCCAGTCCCACTTCTACCACATTTCCCAATGTTATATCCCACTATAGATTTCCTAGAAGCTAATGTTTGAGCTTCATGAAGTCATTCCAAATACGAGAGAAATATTTTGGTGAGCGATTCCCATTATGTATCCATATACAAAGAGCTAGACTCTTCAAGTATTTGTCAATAATTATTTCTTGCCAAAGCCTCGATCCAAATATACCCCTCCAAAATATTTTAATAACAAGGTCCCATCAAAATTGCTCCATGTGTTTAATGCCCCAATCCCCATCGTCCTTACTCATGGTTAGAGATTCTAAACTTACGAGGGAAACTTTATCAGGTATGTCAACCCCATAATATATAAACTGTGAAATGATAAAATTTATACACTTAATGGCCTTCTTGGGGAGAAGGAATAAGTGCATCCAATACACAAAGATGCTTTGTGTATAAAATTGAGTGAGGGTCACCCTAGCACCCATGGAAAACCATCTGTGAGACAATGTCCTAAATATGACCTCCTATTTATGGATGATCTATTGCTAGCCATTCATTATGTTTCTATTTGCTATCGAATTGTAACCGAGGTACTTAAAACTGTTATCCAAATAAGATATATTACAAAAATTATGGAGGCAATATCTTCAATCTGTCCATGATGCTACGAATCATAAATGAGAACAAACTTATCCTTGTTCGTATATAGACCTGGAACTTCCCCAAAAATGTTAATAATCATATGTAATTGGCACCATTAAGACAAATGAGTCTTCCCAAATAAAAGGATATCATCTACAAAAATAAGATATGAGACAATTATTTTCCGGGAAAACATAATACCATGAAAGATGCCAGTATGTCTAGCCTCATAAATTGAGTTTAGATTTGGTTCAAAATTGTTTAGTACCAAGTTGATCAAGCTCTATAGTTCTTGATATATAATTATTTTCAATAGTATAATTATTGTCTAAAATCCAACTAAATGACATTAATTCAATGGATTTGTGATAGTGCTATAGATTATGTGACATTTGATATCCTTGTATACAACAAAATAGTAAATTTTGACCTTTTATATGACCATGAGCTTGAATTTGATGAAAAACCTATAACTCCAACCCTAACACCTGTAACTCCAACTCTAAATTTTGTATTACACAAAATCCACATTGAATATAATTTTGATAACCAAAATAATTTTATTTTTTACAAGAATAACACTCAGTATTTTTAAAGGATTTAAATAAAAACTAAATCTCCCATCAAAAAAAAAAAAAAAAAAAATTCACGATCTCTCTCATAATTTTATGGAAACCCTCTAAGTATTCCATAAATGAGTTCTCTATCAAGGTATTATGCAAAAAGGAAAATAAAATGACCAACCCTTTGTATGATAAATAATGTAAGAATGCTACAAAACCATTAGGGATTCTTCTAATGAGTCCTTAAAATATGACAAGATAAATATATACAAAACCTTAATCAAAAGAAAAAAATGTACTATATAAATGTGACATCCATTTTTTTTCTCCTAATCGAGGTGTGTATCAGAGGGTGCCCACCTATTCCACCTGGCGTATAGCACAATTTCCTATTTTGGCATGTTGATAGGTTTGTCATTGATGTCAAAGCAAGGGCCATTGATGGAAGCATGAGTAAAATGAAAATAAGGTGAGAAATAAGATAACCTAAGGAAGGCCTCTATCAAGGAAGAAAATCCATCATTATCATTGATGAAAGGACAAGAAATCAAGACGAAGATATCATTGATGAAAGGACAATCAAACCTTTATCAAGGGAGCCCATGAATCATTCACTTCTCTTGAGGCCCATAAACCATTCACTCCTCTTGAGGTACTACTCACTAATGGAGTAATTAATTAAAATAATTTCTTAAATAATTAAATTCAAGAGAAAACATTTCATGTTGGCTCTCCTATATAGTAATTTTTTAGATGAAATTAATTATGGATTCAAGGGATTACAAGTTGGCTCAAGCAACAAATTTTTTTGAAGACAAAAATGTAATTTTATGGCCTAACAAGTAAACCCTATCCAAGATAACAAACATGTCAGTTCAACATATTCAAACTATTATAAGTTCCCTATCGTATCACCTCTATTGAATACAATTGAGCTCATATATTTAGATAGAGAACACAGATCTGAGGAAGGGTCCACAATTTGTGAAGTAAAGGAAGAAAAAAGTGATACTTTTGTAGTATTTTAGAGAAATTTAAATGGAATTTTGGTGGGAGGTATGTGGAACTTAAATGCTATTTATGTAGTATTTTGGTGGTACTTTTGTGGGTGGTACTCCTAGATCATTTCATTGATATTTTCTAAGGAACTATTAACATCTTGTGTAGAAAATTACTATTGGAAAATACCTCATTGAAGACGGGATAGACCTCCACCTATATGGAAGAACAAACCTCAGGAAAATAGAAAAAAACCTTGACCTTGTTCCTCTGTAATATTTTTTTTATTCTGTTGTTACTACCCCTATCCAATATTGACTATTGTAAATATTTTGCGGACTATAGAAATAACATGTTGGGCCTCTTTCAAATACTTTATTAAGGGTGTTTGAGTGAGAATAGACCCTAGAAACAAATCTTAGGCTTGCAATAAGAAGACCTTAGCTTTGATATGTAAACATTAAACTTATAAAACCTTTGTGAAAACATTGCAGTGTTCTACTTTTTGTAGCAAGCCTTTTTGAAGATTACTTGATGCAGTCATTCATGGAGCCTTTGTGAAGGCGTTGTTAAAGATATGCTCTAAATTTTGATGAATATTTTTGAGATCAACGTAAGCATGGCATAGACTTGTCGATGGAACATTAAAAGGTCTTCTTGAATAATTGTCTTGAAGCCATTCTTGACAAACTAGAAGACGATCTTGCAATAATGCTAAGGAAACCTTGAAGCTACCCCTTTGATAGTCATATTTGATAGTTTTGAATAAGGATAGGGAACAACTTTGGAGCCACTTTGAAGGAATTTTTAGCACTACATAGGAATTTATTGAATATCTCTTTAAGAAGACTTGAAGGATTCTAGGAGCATAATTATAGAAGATTGGTAGCTGACTTGAGGACCTTTTTGATAGATACCCTGGTGAAACATGCTTGGAAACATTTTGGAGTTGTATACTATCATCATTGAATACCCCTTGAAGACATCCAAATCAGAAACTATTGGAGACCTCTCTTTTTAGATATGAAGTTGGAGAAAATGTTGAAGTTGATTGTGAAGACCCTTTATAGACATTCTTGGAGCCTTTGGAGTTATCTCTTAGGACTTTTTGAAGAATATTTTGGAATTATTGAGGCATAGAAGCCACCTTGAAGAACTGAAGAAGATTAAGAGGGTTGGATCCCTAGAGGACTGGAGTCCTCACACAAGTTTGGGGCCTCGTGGAAAATCAATTTAGAGCATGAATTGTTGAGAAGATTGGATTCCTCAAGTAGATCAAGTTGGAGCTTGATTTGTAATTCAAGATTGGAGTCTTTTTCTAGGGTTGGAGCATTGAAAGAGTTATAAGTTTTTATTGTAAAAATTGGAATTTGAGTTCTTCTCAGAGGATTGGATTCCTTCTAATTTTATTAATAGAATCATTCTTTTGTTGTACATCTTGTGTTCTAGTTTAATGACCTTAACTAGCATAATTTAACAATTAAAAAAAAATGTTGATTCACCCCCCTCTCAGTATTCCCAAAATGGAATTTTCCCCTTCTTGAATTTTTTTAGGTTCCAAGCTTTCAAAGTTGTTCTAAGGCCCTAAACTAATTTTTCTTGGGAAATGAGCCAACGGTAGATTTAAAATTTATCGATAGTCAAAAATTATATTCCTGAGATATACCTTTCCAATAGGATATCATGCATGCCAAAAAAATATTGTATTCCAAAATTACAACCTCAAGAAGTCGACATTCTAACTTGCCTCATCGGGGTCGATGAGGCTTTGGCACTTCATCTCCTAGGTTTATTTTTGTGGATGTTTAAGTTGAAGTATTCAATTTGGCATTTTAATGAAGGCCATACATGTATTTCAATGAAACTAGTTAAATTTGTCTCACTTCATTAAAATGCACACACATGCTTTATTTCTTGGTCAATTTGAGTAATAAATCAAAGAGTGTGTAATTTATCATTCTCCAAATTTATACTTTTCATATTCAAAATTTTAGAATTGAATTTTCTAATTCAAATTTTCTTCATTGTGCATAATTGTTTTTGTGTGGATTTTATCAAAATAGTGTAAACTTGGAAAAAATAAATAAGTAAGAATATTTTCACATATGATGCATTGTAACGTAGGTTAAATATAATGTAATTATGTAGTGTTCCAAATTTCATACTAGGGGTGTAGTTGGTTTGGAATTAGAATGTATTTTTGTATTGACTATGAAAATGGGCATGTGGTATCAATTACTATTTTTCCAAACTTGGATTTCATTCTAAAATATTTATTTTGGAAATTTCAGTATGAAAATTCATAGGAAAGGTTAGTGTCTCTAGGGTAGAATATTTATTTTTCCATTTAACATAAACTATAAGCCTTGGTATGCCTTTGATTAAGGCACTCAATCCTAATTTTTACGTGGAAAAAGGAAAAATTAAAGCTTTTTTACACAATAGAAAATTGTCCATCAAATTAAAAATGTGTAACTCTACATATTTTTATAATGATTAAAGGTGCATTCTTCAATTTGAATCATTTAATTTGGCCATGTAATGAAGGTTGTGATTGCATTGAATGAAGCTAGAAAAAATTAGCTTACTCCACTATAATTCATGCCTAAGCTTCATTTGTTGGTAAATTTGAGTGATTTGAATTAAAGAGTGCATGCCTATCCTTTTTCCACCTTCATAATTTTTTGTATTTTAAAATTTTCCTAAAATGTTTCTATTTCATATTTATTTCAACATGCATAACTTTATATCACTGTGAATTTTGTCAAAGTTGTGTATAAGTGAGAAAAATATATTTGTACTCATTTTGGCAAACTTATTGCATGTGTACAAAGTTTCAGTATTGTGGAATTATCTCTCAATCCAAATTTCAATATCTAGGGCAGACTTAGCCATTCAGTGCATTTTTTAAACTAGATATAAATGTTAATAAGCAATAAATATGTTATTTTGGTATGCTTGGCTTTGATTAGAGATGATTTATTTTGGATAACTGAGTATGAAATTTTATAGAAACTATTTTTATATCCAAGTTGGAAACTTTTTTATTTTCCTTTCCTATTAGCTACAAGTCTTGATGTGTATTTCACTTAACCAATTAACCATAAATTTTAACCCGTGCTACAAAAGGAAAATTTGAATTTTTTTTTACATAGCATAAAGTATTTTCCGTTAAATTAAAATAAATAAATAAATAAATAGAATTTTATAAAGGTATGTAATTGCTCAATACAAACTCTTAAGGTTTAATAATTCAAATTATCCTTCAAATGAAGGTTAGGAATGTATTTTAATAAATCTAACCAAAATTTTCTCACGTCACTAAAATGAAAACCCAAGCTTCATTTCTTATAAAATTTGAGTGATTCAAACTGGAAAGTGCATTCATTTTCATTTTGCACTTTTATGCATTTTGATAGAGAAATATTGCATAGATCAAAATGTATGCAGAAGAATAGAGTCTACAAATTATTTGTAATATCAAATGTCGATTTTCATAAGTTTCAAGGAAACCTCCATTCAAAAATTAATATCCAACGAAGATAAACACAAACATATACTAAAATACATGACCATATGCACAAGATTCCTATTTACGGATCCTACATAAAAATGAGACAGTTACCATCGAATCCTACTTACAAACTATTCCTTTTGTGCTCTTCCCATATTACATTTATGTTTCTCAAGTCTTAGCGTTGCCACTAATCATGCAATTCTGTAATTCGAAGGTTTGGCTATGGTATAATTTAGTGCATATTTGTGTAACAAAGGTTTAAATAATATATATGAACAGAGAGCCGAACACAAACAAAATACTTGCATATAATAGTAATAAGAAATTTTAGATTTAAACTCTTCTTTACCGAATATTACATTTGTGGCCTCTTGGCTCTCGCCTTTACAACTCGTCACATTATCACACCATTCCTACTCTATGCTCTCTTCTTTTCTTCTATTCTATTCCATCCTCTATATCTCTCTCCATCCTCATACAAAGCTCATATTTATACATAATTGTGGATTAATTTGAATCCATAATTTCCTCCACAAATGACTCAACCAAATACTAAGATAGCTTATCCCTCCTTTGAATCAACTAATTTTTATTTAAGGAGTTCATAATCTCTAAGATATCTAAACAACACAACTCCTCTCATATTCTCAATTATAAGAGAATATTTACAATAAACCTCACACTCATATTTTCCTCTCATTTTATTTAAATTGTACATAATTTATCAAATAATTAAAAAAAACAGCACCCCCTAAATCACCCAAATAAATAATGACATTTGAGTAGGATGCTCCTACATCAGACTCCCCATGGAGAAAAATTTCCACAGACTCCTGTCTATGAGGCCTGTCACTTTTCTGTAATAATGCGACAACCACAAGTCTCAATGACTTGCTACCTCCAGGATTCGAAACTCTGTTTTGATGCCGGCCTTTTAAAGTATCAACTCCATTTTGTAAGTTTGCATAAAATTCCCAAAATAGTATTGTCATAACACTATTGAATGTAGCTCTCACTTTTTCTTACTCCAATTTACTTTCCAGAAGTAAATCACCTCCCAACTTTCTAGCAACAGTCTCACCCTTCAACTCTCCCATGCTAATTTGGACACTAACATGCTCCTTTGTCTCAATCATATCTTGAGACTCTTCTTCATCATGATCTGCATTCTGATATTTGTACCCACATTTATCCAACAAATACTCCAGCAAATCCTCTCTTACTTGATAACCTTCAAGTTCTTCAGAATGTCTTTCTTCTTCCAATTTCTCTGAACACTCAGCTTTCTGTAATGAAAAATAATCAAGAAATTCTCTTTGATCACAACTATAGTCATTGACTGTCTTTATAGTAACAAATTTCTCATCCGGTGTTGTACCTACATTCATCAACAAATTATTAGTTTTAAAAATACAAGACCTTGTGGCCTCTTTTGATGCTTCAAGCACCAATCTCCCATCATAGACTTTATGGATTTCAGCAGATCCTCTTTTGAATTTTTGGTTGCTTTCATCTTTATCCTGCTAGATTAATACTTATGTTTCCTTTATGTCTCTATGGACATAAATTTCTTGCTGCTCCTGATCTTTCATCTCATCTTCAATTAATTTCTGCTCAAATTCTCTGATTTCAGCATCATATTTATTAATTTTTTCTTTTGTACCTATAGCCACATTATTATTTGAAGAGTCAAAGAACTCAGTGAACTCTATAAATGCTAGAGACATTTCATCCTTATCAGGCACTGTACCTACAATCTCTTCTTTATCAGGTTATGCAAGCTTCATTTCTCCTTCAGGTTCCTTGAGCCATCTTTCCAAGAACTCTATTTCCATTTGAAATATTTCCAGCATTCCATCACAACTTTCATTCCTAGTTTCGTTCATCTTCTGGCAATCCTTTTGAGTTATCTTTTTTTCTGTATCATCACATTGCAAAATTCTTTCATCAATTCCATTGAACAAATTCATTTTTTTACCTCCTTGGAATATCTCTACGACAATTTCATTATGCTTCTGCTCCATAATAGCTTCAACTGGTTGTCTTACACCAAATATAAATTTATCTATGAATTATTTTTTCTGCAATAAATCAATACCTTCCTCCTCTAAAAGGCATTCTTCATCATACTTCACCTCAAAAGCTTTATTCATCTTTGTGATGGTTTCACTAGGCTTTCCATCATATTTTGCACATCCTGCAAACACGCACAAACTATGAGATTTAAAAATACAAGGATTCATAACCTCATCTGCTTCCCTTGTCAACATATCTTAAAATTTTTCTGAACTATTCCAATAGTCCATGAGATATTTCTCATTATCCTCTTCACCCAGAATTTCACCTAGTTCTGGTCCACAAATGGAAACTTCCATTTCTAACTCAGCTTCTCTAAGTTCTTCACGTCTCAATTGCACACTCATCATCTTCTTGAGCTTTCTCAATGCTTCTATTAACTGCATGTTTACCTGCTGATTCCTCTTTACTTGTAGTCTCTGCCATTTCACTTTCTTCCTTATGGTCCAACCATGTTTGTTGTCTTTATTATTTCTCTGTAACAATTCCATCAATAACTCAAGGTGAACTGCTATCTCATCCTTCTCCCTCTCATATTCTTCATCAGTCAACTTCTTCCATATGCCATTTTCCTTGGCATCTTCCTTCTTATTTCTTCTGTTGTGGTATTTCTCAGAACCTCAGAAATGAATATCAACAGTAATTTTTTCCTCCTTTGTGAACTTCATCTGTTCACTTGTGGATTTCATTCAATCCCCTTTTCAAAAAGCCTTTATACTTGCCATCCAACAATGCAAGCTCTCTTCCTGTGCTTGGTATCTTTTGGTTCTCTTTCTTGGAATCATCTTTTGGGCAACTCTCTTGCTCCTCTTTGCTACAAACAACAACTGCAGTATTTCTTGTGTTACAATGACCAAAGTCTTTGGGTGTCGGGCTCCACCGATCATGCACCCAATTACATTCAAACCTTTGACTTGGTTTAAGACTCTTTGACTCCAGACTTGACAACAACTCTTCATCTTGGGTGAAAAATGCATCATTTTTTACAATAACTCAATGGTGGACTTTAACTTGACTCAAGCTATACAAATTTCTTCATTTGACCTTGACATCTTAATTTGACCTTTCAACTTTATGTGATTACTCTACATAACAATATTCTATATATAACACACTCAAATACTTATCACTCCACTCATATAGTAAATCATTTTAGGTTATAATTTAACAATTTTAGTGCTCTAGGTTTAATTATAATAATTTAGACATTAAAATTTATTTTAGGCATTAATTAAAATTTTTTATTATATAATAAATTATAATTTTAAATTAGGGTTATTATTTTAGAATTAAAATTAATTCAAATTGTTATAGGTCAATTTGGGCGCCATTCCCATTGACCTGGTTAACTGGACATCATCTCCAGCACCAATGATCAAGGGTCTATCATTCCCTATCATTTCAGTTTCTACATGCCCTAAGACAAGAAACAAGACAAATCAAGCAAGACTTTCATCAAGAAAAGGTTTCCATGGTTTGAAGGTTTCCATCCCAAGTTATTTGTGGAGACTCTTTTTTATTTTCTTATTTTCTCCATAAAATTACAATGGCAGACAAAAACAATGATGCTCCATGCTCGTTGTACCAAGTACTTAAAATAATTGGCCTGCCACCTACCCCTCCTTTTTGGAAAAAGATATTTTTTCCTACCACCTGCTCTCTACCGTTTTGTGTTGTTCTTCCACGTATCTCTTGGCTTCTGTTCCTTTATTCCAATTCCCTTTCATTGTACTCTCGCTCATGTTCTTACCCACTCGGGATTAGTAAGCATACTACATATTATTATTATCTCTCCAAGTCCCATACTTAATACGGCTAAAACAATGTACTTATCAGGGCTAAAACAATGTACTTATCGTTCACAATTTGTGAATATTGACAAACCATTATCCTCTTCAGTGAGTTATGGTGAGAGTCTTATCCATTGCGATTAGTAGAAAAATTACATATTATTATTATCTCTCCCAAATTGAGTTGGGAAACTTAAAATAGTGTACTTATTTTTACAATTTATGGAGATTGACAACTTTTATCTTCCATAAAGTCTCATTCTCTTTGATTATTTTATTATCCATAATTAATTATGGTGAAAGTCTTATTGTTTTTTATTTTTCTCATGGGTCTATTGAATTGAACAATTCAACTAATGTGAGTAAGAGAATTTTTGAAATAACATATTATCAAATTTAGGGAGAAAATTTACCTATTTTAAAGTAGAATGTATTCAAATTTATCAACTGATAAAGGAACGAAATCAATATTTAACTTATGTGATTAATAGAGTCAAGTAATTTGTTTAATTTTAGTGATGAATATTTCTACAATCTTAATCTTAGAGTTTGGTCTAATTAGATATACAAGTTCCTTCTTGGGCTCTTATTTATAATTGTATTTCCTCTCTATTTTTTTGTTTTAATATGAATAATTTCATGCATTTATGAAAGAGAAGATTAAAAAATACATAGACAATATAATATTAAATTTGGATACTTATTTTAAAAAAAATAGAGAATAGATTACAAGATACCGAAAAACCAAGACAAGGAAAGAAAAATCAACACAAGAAGAAAAGGTAAATAATATCCAGAATAACCTAGGTATGAATTGAAATAGATAGAAGAAAAGCTAAATAACAATTTAAATATATCCTAAATAGCATGGAAAGTAAATTGGATATCAAAAGCATGAAAGAGAAAATGAGTAAGATCGTAGATTTACACCTTAGGGTTAACAAAAGAGCCTTAGTTCTCATAGTTGTATTTATAAAAGATAAAAAAGATGAGGAAGAACTAAAAAAAAAATTACAAAAGATAAAACAGATGAGGAAGAACTACAAAATAAATTACAAATTGAAACAATTATCTCATAAAAGAAAAGAGGTAGGGAGAAATAATTGACCATAAGGACAGGTTAATTCATAGGTAAGCTTTGATGACCATAAATATAATATAATCAATAAAAATCCAAGTATAAAAAGATATGTAATATTTAAAAATGAAGAAATTATTTCATAAGACCAAGTTTGATTAAGGAAAGAAGTTCAAAAGGTAAAAAGACCAATAAGGAAAAAAAGAAATAATTAGGAAACAAAAAGATATTCTTAGACATAGAGACAAAAAAAAATAATAATAAATAGTAATTTAGGACAACCTATATCCTTTATTATGTTTTACCATAGAGGAAACATCCTATATTAACTTGGATCCCAAATGAAATTGATAGTAACTTGTTGACAAGTGGAGGCACGAAGAATTTAATGCTCTTTTAGGATTTTTCTTAATGTTGGTATGGAACAAGATATCCTACCTTAGAAGGATCATAGACATAGCTTATTACATTAACAATAATAATAATAATTAAAAATAAATAAATAAATTTATGAAATTAGAATTCACAAAAAAATACCCTATTAATTCAGACATGTGGATAGAGACTATAAATATTAATGCTAAAAATTATTTATAAAGCAATTTATCATTCAATTCCTATTAACCTTTTTTTTAACAAGATTAGATATGGTATATTCTTTCGAAAGAAGGGGAGATAGAATCTGAAGCACATAGTGTTTGAACATATCAGGAAGGAGGATCTGACAAAATTCCTAAATCATTTTTTTTCCAACTTTTACATATAGTTCATAGCTTCCTAATTTTCCTACTACATTTAGAATGTATATTTTAACAAATTGTTGAAGAAGGGTAATACATTTATTGTTCATATATAACTAAAGAGAGATCTGAGATGCAAAGATAGAGGTTGCATTCTGATAGTGAGAGAAATAGGTCCTGATGAGTCTTGAAGCTGCCTGATTCTTTTACTCTTTTTTGATGGATTTATCCTCATTCTGTTGATACTTGCTGTATTGATCCATAGAATTTTAGTTTTCTCCTGATTTCTTGCCCAACATATCATTATAGGTCTAAAGGGAATTCTTGATGTGAGCACAACATTTATTAATTTGTTCAATAGATTTCTTGTGCTCGTTGCATTGGTAGTTGAGGTATCCAATTTCGGATCTACATTTTTCCTTTTATTGATTATGCATATCCTTAATCTGTTCCAATACCAGTATGAGTGACTTGAAATGTGGGAAGAATTAGATTGGGTCCATGGAGAAATGAGCAAGTATTCAGATAGAACATGAGAGAAAGTAGGAGATAGAGAAGAATGGGCACAGTTGAGGATCAAGGGTAGAGAGCAGGGATGCATGCAAGGAAGAAAAGGAAAGGGGGGAGTACTTGTAGAGGAAGGAGGTAGAAGAATGCACACAGAACTAGGTAAGAAAAGGAAAAATATGTCCACAAAGTGAAGGAGGATGAAAAGAGAGTATAAAGAGAAGAGGAGCTAGTGATCCCATCGAATTAGCATGCCTTTGGATATGATATGTGTGGTCGTCTGAGGGAGGAAAATCAAGGTGGATCTCATATATTCATTGAATATGGAGCTTTGAATGAAGGAGGTTATGAATATATAATGAAAATGATAGGCCTCGGGAAGGAGGAGACTGAATTTGAAGATCTCTGATATTGAATTGTACATTTGAAGGGAGAGACTTATGGGATGGATTTTGTAAAGATTTTCTGATTTATTCTCGCCTCTCCTTGAGGTATGACGTAAGTCTTTCTTGAAAATTCATCAAATATATTGTTGATTTCTCTGAGAACATGGAAGAAATATACCTCTCCTATATTTTTCAAATAATGATGGTTTCTGGAAATTATTTGGGCAAGATCATAATTTTTGGGCTTCGAGTTCATGACCATTTGTGGAATTATAATAACAGAATCCTAAATTATAATTCGATTCATATAGTTTTCACTTCTAAGTATTTTAGAACCCATAAAAAAACCATAGGCCTCTGCATTATTATTTGAGTCAATGCCCACACCCCACTCAAAAGTAATTTAATTTGATCTCAAATGGTCAATTATAACACCTCGAGCTCCTGCATAACTAGGATTTGAATTGGAGGCTCCATCAAAGAAGATACAAGGTCTCTTGAGATATTTTAGCCAAAATGATAAATCCCTTTCATTCAATGGATCTTCTAATTATCAAATATGAGAGAATTTGTTCTAGGCAGGCAAGCCACAATCGAAGGTCGTTCCAACATGAATTTGAGCCAATTTTTTTCTTCCTATTGAAGAAGGTTGTCAACCATTTTTTTTATCCCTTTTGATCGGATGAATTCTGATGCTAGGCTCCAAGTTTTGGCAAAGATTTTTCTAGCTTCTAGATTTGTTCTTTGAAAAATGAAAATTTTTCTTGCTAGCCAAATCTTCCAGCACAAGAATGAAGGGAGGCAGGTCCAAAATCTCTTTAGCATATTTTGTTTTTTGAAAGAGTAGGGATAGTTGGAGTTCTAGTTTGAAAAAAAACTCTGCTAGAATAATACTTGAGTTGATATGAACCTCAAGAGGATTGATAAATATTTTCCAACATTCAGTAGATAATTTAGAATTGAAGAAAAGATGATGAATGGTTTCTTCATCTCTAAATCACAAAGGACAGATGGAGGGTATACCTCTTTTCCTGAGCTTTTTTGCAGTTAGGATTTTACCTTTAAGCATGGTCCAAAAAATATTAATTTTAGGAAGTCTCAATTTTCCAAACGGATTTCTAGAGAGGCCATTCAAGCTATTAATGGTCTTCTTGTAGCTTTCCATATCCCGACGTGACTAAATATTCACCACCAATTGGATTCCATTTAAATTTATCTATTCGTCCGATGCTAATTAAATTTTCTCCCTCTAGATGGAGGAGAAGAAGGTTCCATTGATTACGAAGCTTGGGGGGGAAAGCTGGGGGGCTCCAACTATAAGATGATCATCAGGCAATAATATGAAGGAACACTAGATTGCAACAAAAAGTCAAAGATCAGGACCGCATGAGGACTCCATCTTAGTCACAACCCTTTCGAGGGTGGATATGAAGAACAAAGCATATATTTCATGAAGATGAAGCATTTCACATATCTTGTGGAAGACGAAGGAGAAACAATAATGGATTGATATTTCCATGTCATCAAGAATTTCTTGTCAACAATGTTATTTCAAGTCATGTCACAGTCATCATCATGTGGCACATTATTTGTGGATTACGTAAATTCTATATTCAAAAATGTATTGTAAAGTCAAATTCCAAAGGACATGTTACAAAATATGAAGAGTCATGTAAATTTGAAATGTCATAGGAAGTCAAATAGTCATGAGGGTAGTCAAAGAGTCACAAGGAAGGTGAGACATCACCTCCCCATTGATTATATATACACCCTCATTGTATGAGAAAAGGAATTTTCACCTTGGCTCCTCCTACAAGGAATTAGAGAGATAAGCTAGTTCTTTTGAGGAGCAAGGAGTGGCTCCAATGCTCCACTTTTAGAGCTAGTGGTGTTCATTGTATACATGTGTCTTAGAGCTTTTACTTAATTTCAGAAGCATGATGGCCAACACGTTCTTCATGCATGGATTATGAATATTTGTAAGAATATTATGTGAATGTTTGTAATTCATGTTTTCTTTCATCTATGCCAAATTAGTTGAACTATTTCAGCTATTTTGGTACTTTTAATATTGATGTGTTGTAATGTTTGTTATCATTTTCACATCCTTTTCGACTATTCCGCTATATATTAGAAAAATATTTCTTGTTGTATTTTTTGTAATGACCATCGCATCTTTATGGAATATTTCGTTGGATGTTGAACACATTATTCTTGTTTATGTGTGCCTCTACTATGGTGGTATTATTACCTCTCTCTTAGAATATCACTTCTCTCTCCCATTCGTAGTAAAATAACTTTGACATGCATATGACAAAACGTTCACCAGGTACACCCCCTTGATTTTCGAAGGCGCATTTGCACCTCTATCTCTTGCTCACAGTAAGAGCCAAGGCATATCTATAAGAATATATTTCAATTAGTTTGATACTGAGCCCTTTGAGTTTGTTTTGAATCTCTTGTTGTAAATGTCTCATCCTAAAATCATACTCCCGAGGAGTTTTTCTAACCTATCCCCTTGTGAACTTTCAATCCCCGATGAGTCTCTCCATGACTTTTCTCAGCTCAAGTTTGATGTTGAGGGTGATAGGTCCTTTGACGAGCATGCATCTCTTTTTTCAAGTTTTTTGAATATTATGAAGTTGACTTTGAATATGTGGTTTGTATTTTTTTCTGCCTTACCCTTGAAGGTCGAGTTAGTCGATGGTGTCACACTCTACTACTTACTTCCATTCATTCTGTTAACCATATTTTTAAGGAGCTTCATTTAGCATTTGATATCTATTATTACCAAAATGTTTATAAAATAATCGATAAACTTATAATGGATCGTGATCAATCAATTAAGGATTTCTCTAATTGATTTCTTCACCTTTGTTATGAATTTCCGGAAGAATATATCAATCGAGATTTCTTGAATTAAATGTTTGAGAATTTGGTTCATATCTCTTTGCACGGTGAATCCTCAACAACTAAATTTTATTCATCCCTAACTCTTGTAAATCAAGATAAATGCCTAATTTTAGAGGAGGAACTTGCTATTACTTTTATTCCTTGTCCTCATTTTTCACTTCTGATGTGGGTGTCTCCTTGTGATGATCATAAAGTTGGGAAATATGCATATCAAATTACTAATCCATCCTCTCATCCTCCTTCTAATTTTCATTATTCAAATCTAGTAGAGGAAATCCCAGAATCGCTCATGAATCCTATGGTGAAAACCACTTTTTCTGTTCCTCAAGATGGTATTAACACTCATAAATCTAGTCTTGAATATAATTTAGATTTTTGTTATCCTCTATCATCTACATGTTGTGACTCTTTATACCATGATATTCTTGATCAATTTTCCCCATCAAATATTTTTTCACTTTTAATTTTCAATTTATCAGTCCAAATTGCGATCGGGCTCAAGATAGTTACATTACACATGTAGAGAAAAAAGAAGGTGAATAATATTTAAATGTTTATTCTCTTTGTCAAAACCTCCGTGTGAATATGGTGTCTCCTCATTACTGATAGATATTCAATCTGTTAATCTCGATAATGAATAAAATGAATTAGTTTTCTTAGATCTGTAGTATTGGGAAACAATCATTTTGAAGATGATGATTTTGTTGATGTATGCGATGATGAATGCCCAAGTGCACAAGTTTATCTTTCAATTTATCATGAAAATTTCAATTCAAAAAATTTAAATATGGAATGTATTTTAGGCAAAGAAAATGCCCTTATCGAAACTTCCTCTTTGTCCCACTATCCCTTTTGCTCTCATATTTTTAATGCATCCACATGCGATGAAGATACTATGTGATCTTCAAGTTATTCATCGCATGAGCTCACTTCTTAATTTACACAAGGTAGTGAGGTAGTTCATGATGAAAGAGAAAATAATCAGACCGTTCAGTTTCATTTCCATCTTGTATCATCTCGTGTTTTGCATGAAGACAACTCTTCAAATCAACTTGTTCATGAAATTTATCCATCTCTGTATTTTCAATCAGAAGAATCTTTTGGCTTGAGTAATCTGGTTGTCGAAGTTGTAAAATATGATCAAATTAGTGACATATATGGCTATCATCTGGTTAATATTGGTCCTATTGAAATTACTGAAAGTAGTTACCCCCACATCATGTATGATCCGGTTCAATATTTGGAATGTTATTTTAGAATCCTTGAAATATCCGGGCTTTACAAAGAGTCGAGGCACTTCAACTTCTATTGATGGCTATGTCAGGATTTCACAAATCTGGTAAGACCCCTAAACTGATTCAGGTTGGTTTTATTCGCAAAACTCTTTTTTGTACATGGTTTCATTCACTGTAGTTTCTTTCTTGAAATATATTTGGGGATTGCGAATATGATCTTTCGAAATTTCAAGATTCGTTTTTTTATCAGATTCAAGGTGATTCATCTTCATGAAAATCTCTGGTATCAAACTGGGGTTTGGAATGTGTATCTCTCATAGAATCATGAACTGAGAAGTTGATTATTATAAATATTGTATTTGGCCAAAGGAGTCATACATGTCACACTCTTTTGGAAACAATAAACTCTTGATCCTTCTTGTGAATATTATGATGCTAATATTTTTCTGCATCGCACTTGAAATTCTCTCGAGCGTCAGTGAATGCATGGATTATTTGACCAAAAAAATTCTTCTTCACTCATTTTACCCTCACTAGTTTTATGTGTCTACTTTACTAGCACTGCTTTTTATTTCTTTCGACGATTACAATGTTAGTTTAGTGTGTAAACAACTACCAGAAAATGGTTTGTTACACTCATCATGTGAGGAAGATGATTCTATTACGTTGATCACTCAAAAAACTATTTGAGTTGAATTATCTTTTGTAATCACAAACTTGCAATATCATGCTTTAATAAACCCATCTGATCATGATTTTGTCTCTGATGGCTATCATTCAACTTACTATTTTCCCATTATTACATCTAATGACAGTTTTTTTATGCCCTTTTATATTTATGGTTTAACATCTCAATACCCGGTTAATGGTCAAGAAGTCGAGGCACTTCCGCACTCACTGATTTTTATGCCAAATCCTCACTGTCATGACATGTATGGTGAATATGATCATATATATTTCCCCTTGAAAAATTCTCATTGTAATCCCATGCCTCTAATTGAATATTCATCTTTTCAAATATTTCGGGGTTTTCAAGAGGATTGTCACAAATTTTACGATCCAATCGCTGAATGGTTGGAGCAATGTTACTTGGTAGGATCTATTGCAAATAACAAGCTTCGATCTTTCCACATACTTTATAAGGATTCTAGTGTAGCTGGAGACACATTCACAAGAAGCTTATGAGGTTTGTTGAATGATGTTTTTCATAAAAAAATTAAGAATGTGAATCAGTTAGAAGTAACACTTATGGCCTATATTTCTGCTAACATGAAATACCTTAAAAATTTTGTGCAATTTATTCAAGTTCGTATATGTTCCATTGCACGTTCTTTTATATTATTTTTAATTTCCTATATATTTTTGAATGTATGTGAGAATCAATTATGGTGGCTTCATTGAAAATTTCATTATGCATGACCGAGACCTTATTGTTGGTTAGCTTTGGAGTAGGTCTATTTTCATTTTAGTTTACCTGTACATGCATCCTGCTTTCATTTCTTATGGTTTGTCTTGTGTTTTCTGGTTTTGGTTCCACATCATGTTTTGGTTTACCCACTTTTTGTTTTATCTCTGGTTTTGTTTCCTTTGTCGTGTCTTGTATTTCCTTTCTTTTTGTTAAACCTTGCATGAATATTCTTTGTTGGCTCAAAAGGGAATGTGGAAATATAGAAAAGGACTTTCAGACACTGCAAAATTTGGATAAACATGTGTCCTTCTGTATCTTTGTTACATATTTTGATCGATGATGTTTCGAGGGAAAATAAGATCCTTGCATTAATCCTTGTGTCGAACCACAATCTCCATGTCTATCTTGGAAACCACATTCCTACACTAGGGTCCTTATGTTTTGGTGCTTTCAGGATGATCCAATAAAGTAGAGAAGGAGAATGGAAAATCTAAATGAGAAAACTAATATCAAAGGTCTTATATATGATTCTCTGAAGGAAAAAACTCTCCTTCCCTCAATAAGTTGGGATTCATATTCCGCCCATGAAATAAATAAGTGCCAATGTAGAGTATTATATAAATAAATAAATAAAGGTGAAAGAAGGTAAAGGCTTCCTGCGAAGAGAGGTGAAGCTAGAAACTCTGCCAGGGTAATTCCCAAGCTCGCTGGAAGTGTAACAATGTTTGTGATCTTGAAGTGAGTCTGTCGGCGTACTCTCCAGGTCTGCTGGAAGTGGAGAAACATGACAGATGAAAAATTGTACTCTGGAAATCTAAATCTTGCGAACTTAATTATCATAACCTCATTTGAAACATTGTGTGATCGATGATCTTATGTTTGTGTTTAACCGATTAAAAGAATGAAGGGGACTATGTTATGCATGGGGTAATTGGGGAAGCCATGGTAATCTGAATGGTGAATCAATACTCCCTGAAGAACTAGACCATACACAAAATAATTGAACAAGGCAGAGAAACTAGATTTCTACCAGTGTGTCACCAAGTGTTGTTGCTACAACAAAAACCTTCCAAAATTTTTCCTACGCTCAAGTTTTGGAGCCTATTTTGGATATTGCAATAGCTCGTTCCATAGTCACGTATTTTTTAGTTGGTTATTTTTAGCTCCCTTCTTGGATTGGAAGTGTCAAGGGTACTTTATTACACATGCTTAGTCCGCAACGAGTTCATGAGCGCATTATTTTACGCAAGTTTGAACAACCAGAGCATGGTCCATCAATATTGTGCCTGTGTGATTTCCAATCAATGTCTATAGTCAGTGCACATTGACATTGATAGTTTCTCACTTCTACCTGCATTTTTACTTTTATTTTTGTGATTTTTGCAAATTGTCACTTTCACACACCTTTTTTTTCACGAGTTTCATTTAATTATTTTCTGATTTCTCTTTTTCTTTCTTTCATTCTAATTAGTGTCATTTTCATTTTATCTTATCTCTAGCATGTGTTTCTTTTGCTATCATTCACATATCGCAAATGTCGTTCGCACTTTAGCGCTTATCATCTTCTAAGCATGTTAAGTGTCGCACAATGTACACAGGCTTTTTTTGGTGGTTTCAAGAGGTTCTCCTTATGTAAATGAGTAAATTTTACCACGTAAACATTTTTCGTACTCATTTCAAAATTTTTAAGCATTGTCGTGAAAGTGTCATCACAGTCGTCACAAAGTGTATCTTTAGTGTCGCACTTGTCGTAATTTTTCGCAAAGGTTTCCGCAACTAAGGGACGTATGTATTTGTGTGTTCCAGATGATATTTTTTGTGTCTTCAAGCGTCTTAGTGTGTGATCAAAATCAATTCTCATCATTTTTCACATTAGTTTCACTCATCCCACAGATAGTCAAATTTCGAAAATTTCTGAGAAAGTTAGCCTCATCCAACCATCCTCAACTGTGCATTATGTAGTTCCAATCATCTAGCTACAACCTTACCCCTTGACACTACACAATGCACAATTCCTTCCTCCTAGGACAGTGCACTGCATTGTTCCAGTGCTGAAGCCCATACCTTTCCCCCCCATAATTGTGCAATCCAACCCTTGAAGTTGGCCTAAAATGCACAATTCATAGTCTCTAAGCTTAATCTCAATGCTTGAGCTCTTGATTTACACAATTTTTCAATAAACAGGTCTTCTCTTCCCCCAAAAACTATGCAATGGAAAGAAATTGTGCTCAATCCCTCAGTCTAGCTCCCTGAGCTCCTCAACTATGAAAAACATTTCTTAGTTTGAGCCTGAACTCTAAATTTCGTATTCTCAAGGCTCAAGCCTGAACCTTGACTACCTGAGCTATGCAATTTCACAATTCTGAGTCTATTTCCCAAACTGTCACCGGGTATCAGCTCAGTTAGTGGATCAATATGTACCATCTTAAACTAGGGGTTTTTCGTCTTGTCATGAGTGGATTGCAGATGAAATTACTCTATCATGCTATGGAAACACGTTGAATAATGACATGGAGGAGGAGAACATGCTAGAAGACACATATGGAGGTGAACAGATAAGATGACCATCAGGTGAGAAGATGAAGGAACAATACAACAGAAAATGAAAGATCAGGACCACATGAGGACTCCATATGAGTCACAACCCTTTGGGGGATGGATATGAAGAATAAATCATATCTTTCATGAAGATGAAGCACTGTAGGTCTCTTGCAAAAGACAAAGGAGTAGCAAGAATGGCTTGGCATTTCCATGTCCTCAAGAAGTTCTTGTTAGTAGTTTTATATCATTTCATGTCACAAGTCATCATGTGCCACATTATTTGTGGATTATGTAATTAATTATATATTCTAAAATTTATTGTAAAGTGAAATTCCAAAGGACGTGTACAAAATATGAAGAGTCATGTAAATTTGAAAAGTCATAGGAAGTAAAATAGTCATTAGGTTAGTCAAAGAGTCACAAGGAAGGTGAAGCATGACCTCCCCATTGGTTGTATATACACCCTCATTGTATGAGCAAAGGAATTTTTTCCATGGCTCCTCCTGCAAGGCACTAGAGAGACAATCTAATTCTTTTGAGGAGTAAGGAGTGGCTCCAACACTCCACTATTGGAGCTAGTGGTGTTCATTTTATACATGTGTCTTGGAAATTTTACTTAATATAAGAATCCTGATGGCCAAGATGTTCTTCATGCATGGATTATGAATATTTGTATGACTATTTTGTGAATGTTTGTAATTCGTGTTTTCTTTCATCTTTGCTAAAGTAGTTGAACTATTTCGGTTATTTTGATACTTATCATATTGAGAATGTATTGTAATGGTTTCTATCATTGTCGCATCCTTGTGGTCTATTCCACCAGATATTAGACATATCTTTCTTGTTGTATTGGTTGTAATGACTGTCGCATATTTATGTAATATTCCACTGGATGTTGAATGGATTCTTCTTGTTTATGTGTGTCTCTAATTCTCTCTCCACTTTGCAATAAAATAAATCTGACACACATATGACTGAACACTCACCAGGCACACCCCCTTTATTTTCGAAGGCAAATTTTCACCCCTCTCTTTCTCATGATAATATCCAAGGCATATCTATAAAAATATATGGAAACTGGGATGATACCCTAGATGGGGCTCCTATTCCAAATGGTGTGAAGTATAATTGGGAATTCACATCAGGGAGATCCCCTTTTTTAATGGATTTACATCACCATCAATAGTTTAGTAGTTAGTTTTGATTAATCTATTTTCCAATTGATTTTTTAATATTTGACATTCACATAATTAATCAGCAACATAAATACTTAACCACTTAATCACTAAACCAAGTTACAACACCAAATATGCATTTGATCAATTATCCATCCTAGCAGTGACTCATTTATTTCCCCAAAATTAAAAAATTACCAAGTTACACCATCAAATATGTTTTTTTTCAATTATCCATCATAATAGTTATTCATTTAATTCCTCAAATATAAACACTCAAGTGTTAACTAATCTTTCTTGAATAATATGCATGGTGCATTGAACATGGTTAGGCATAGAAACCTAGGCCTTATGATCTAAACATGCTTTTAGTCATCTAAATCCAAGAACATCACCTTAAGCCTTAATCTTACAAGAATTAATTGTTAAAATATATGGTTTGATTATTTGAAAAATATAGGGATTTCTCACCATTGTTTCCCTTTCTTTGTTGATTTCTTGTCATTTTTTTTAATTTAGATACATTAGTTTAGAACAGTTTTGAATTTTCCTAACCAATTAGGATGTGAATTACTTTTTGTGATAAATTATGATTCGATATGCAATGTCAATGATACATGATTAATTATATTAACATTCATGATAACCACATTCACCATTTAAGAAAAGTAACATTCATAATATATTGTATGAAATTCACATCATAAATGCAAAAATATATAAATACGTTGTCATAAAAAGAAGTCAAAATTCATATGGTCCAATTGAAAATTTTCATACAAAATTGAATCTTGTTCCCAACATACATAATGGTAGCTCATGTCAAACAATGAGAGAATGGTAGCTAGAGCTCTATACACAAATGACATCCTATTCCCAAAATACCACATCATTGATAATGTACATAATGGATTTCTCAATCACCATTGTCACACTTGGCACTCCTGGGCACATGACCAAAATCAATTTTCCTCATATTCAAGATGGAGGAACCACAAGCCTTATTTTTTCTTAGAGTACTATGTCTCTCAAAAATATTAACATTTTCCCACAGTTATATCAATTAATACATTTAATAACATAATTATAATTCAAATCTTAAAAAATCACCTTATAAAAGACTTCAAATTGTTGGGGGGTTTGTCCTCCTCCATGAACTAAGCCTCTCAACAATGCCTCCCTACAATAATTACAACAATCAATTAATTGAAAAAACAAAAATGTGTAAAATCAATGTCACTCATGCTTGATAATATTTTAGCTAAATAATTGGTCCCACCATGCAGATCTGAGGCAATGGAGAATATTTTCATTCCTTGCTTAATGGTAAAGCATTGCTAGAGAACCTACTCTAATATTGCAATGATGGGGGTTGGGAAGTATTTAGTTACAATAATTGTATATGGAACCAATATAGACATAACTAAAAAATATTATATACTCATTTTTCTCATAAGAAAAAAAAATTACTATATAAATGTGACAACCCTTTTTTATGCACCCCACGTAAATGTCACTAAGTGAAATTGTTATGTATTTTTATGTGAACATTAAATTGATGAATACTATGAATGAGAGGACATGGATTCAGAGTTATGGGGAGGAAAGGTTTCTTGTGTGGTGCTAAAATCAGGCCACATCCACCTCTTTTACTTTAATTAACTATTTTCCTGGCATATTTAAGAGCCTCCGCCAATAGCAATAACGTTTTAGTATGATAAAACTAAGTGGAGGATGATGCCCATACTTTCCCTTCCTCGTGGGACATGGTGGAGAGAGGATGAATGTTTAGATGGGAAGGGAAATCAACATGAAAACAATAAAATCAGAAAAAAATATAACCAAAAGGGAATCAACTGGAATAAAACGTGGGATAGAAAAAAAATTGAGGAGTTGCAAAAGAAGAACATCCCTAAACTAGTGCTCTGTGGTTGAGAGAAAATGTGTGATAGGAAAAAATATTGAGCATTTGTAGAAGAAGAACATCCCCAAATTAGTGCTCTATGTTTGAGAAAAAAATTACTTGTGATTGTAATGAGACATGGTTCATGTGTTTGTGTTTGATTGGTCAGTGATATGACCAATGGAGAGTTGTATAATTTAGTGCTTGATGAGTAAGTTGATAAACCACTAAGTGCTTGTTGGATAAGTTGGTAAACCACTTCGTTCTTGTTGAATGGGTTGATAAACCACTTGAGTGATTGTTGGAAGGCTAATAAACCATTAGGCAAGTAAGCTGAGCCACTATGACACTTTTTGAATGGAGCCAATAAATCATTAAGTGCTTATTGAGAACTTTGATAAACCACTCAGTGCTTGTTAAGTAAGTTGATAAACCACTCGCACAATGGGATCCAAACTCTTCTTGTGCATGCCCTGAAAATGTAGCTGATAAACCACCTCGATAGTGTATTCCATATCCTCGAACTAATCAATACTCTAGATAGGCCTTGGGTGAATCATTATTAGTCTTTTTTATAGTAGAAATTGATCTTTATTGATCACTATTAGTTTAGCATTGACCAATGAAACTTATAATGTTTAACTAGAAAAATAAATATTTATTTTTCAATACTATTAAAATGCTATTTTTCAAATAAATTGATGGTATTATTGTAGCCTTTGGTGTCTCACCTAATTTATGTCATAATTTATGATATGGTTGCAATATTCATGCATGATTTTTAGATATTTATGTATTGATTTCTTATTCATAAGCTTTGCAGGGAAATTGTTTGAAAATAAAATCCTTGAAATAACTCATACATATTTACAGTAAGTTACTTCCCACCATAATTTAAGCAAGTATTTGCATAAAATTACTTGCATAAAAAAATGGATAGGAATAAGATGTAAATAATTATACTTACTATGAGTTACTTCGTATCATTATTTGTTTTCCTCAACAGTTATGTAGGAGAAAAGCTATAAATGTGTAGGTTTACTAATAGTTAATACAGACCAAAATTTATGCAAGTAGTTTTTCTTGAGCAACCAATTAATTTGTCCACTTCACATCTCAATTTATTAGTTCTAAGACTATATGATTCAATTCTCCTATTTAATAACTATAACGGTAACTTCAATTTATATTGCTATAACATTAATAGAAATTTATTTTTAATTTAATAATGTAATAGTATAAAACTTTGGAGCCATATAAATATATATACATCAATATATATAAAACAAAAGAATAAAATAGGAAAGCCAATTTTCATAAGTTATTTCTAGTAGGTTAACAAGTATAATATGCATTGTTGTTGCTTAGTACCTTCCTCTTCTGTAAAAAGTAATTAATGGCTAAATTAAAGTAAAAACAATTATATGGAAAGGTTTTATTTTTTAATATCATTATTCAAATATCATAATTCCAATAATTTAAACTAAATAAAAGAAATAAACTTGATTTCAATCATGATAAGTTTTAAACTCTCCATTTTGGGATGGAGTAATATAGTGATTAATTTATATATTTTTAAAGTTTTCAACTTTTTTATTTGAATTATTGATTTTAATTTTATCTTATTTACATTATGGTAGTGAAATAGTTCTATTTATGATTTTTTTTTTATAAGTCAAAAAGTTTATATTAATCAAAAATCATATATAGAGATGAAAAAATGCATGTGGTCTCATCTTGACCAGGTTTGTTGACCAATGTGATAACCATACAACATACAAAAATAAAAATGCCCAGATGAGAGGCACATAAACTTAGAGGCCTAACATACTATAAAACCCAAAGAACATGAAGGAAACCAGTGATCAGAATCAGTCGTTAGAGGTAATTGAAGCAGGATTATCTGGCCCAGTTCCTGGAGGAGGAGGAGGGAGATATATGAAATTGACATGATTCTCAAGGTGAGCAAGCCAAGCTTCCAAATTTTCAACTTTCTCCATCAAAGTATTTTTCCTGCGCCAGACAACCACAACTCACTCATGAACATGGCATTATAAGTATTAGAGTTGTTCAATTTTGGCGAGAACGACCTCATTCTCCTTCCTTTAGGATCTATCGAGAGATTCCAACCGAGTAATGTGTTAGGTCCCTAATATAAGTGTAGCCCCCTTATTTTTATTGTTAGTATAACCCCATAATGTTATTTTTGTGCCCATCTAGTCCCCATTTTATTATTGTTGTGCCCCATAGAAGCCCACTATCATTATTTTTGCGCCCTTACATTATTATTCTTATGTAGGCTTTGATTATATTGGGACCCCTTAGACTCCTATATATACAAAGGATGCCATGTCATTTGTATCATCCAATAATTTCCCATTTATTTAATGTAAATGATATTCCCCCTTTAAGAGGCTATTTCTCAAGTTGTTGATATATCTTTTCTCTATTTTTTGAGTTGGTTGCATAACGTTTGGTATTAGAGCTTTAGATTCTAGGGTTTCCCTGCTTCAAAGAGGTCATCTTCGCATTTTAACTATAAATATTTTTTCTACGAGGCTTCAGAAGTGGAAATTCAAACCACGTGGAGCTGAAATATTGGAGAAATTTGTGTAGGAATTTAAAATATGGGCTCATTACATTTTCAGAGATATAATTTGAGGAAGTTAGAGTTTTTGCAGGCTCCATAATTCCATCTCAAGTAGGTGACCTAGGAAAATTTGTCATAACTTTATTTTTAGGCATAAGATTTGAATTTTGTAAGAAGTGGCTGAAATTATATAGAGTGTATTTTGTTTTGTAGAAATTTTGGTGCTAAATGTTGAAACAATGACACATGGCATCTCGTAATAATTTGATATACTGAACAAGTCCATAATGAGGTCATCGTGGGAGATTTGGAATAAATATTTATTAAGGAATAAAATATTGTTCTGACTTGTGGAAAGAAGATTCATAGGGCTACCACTGGACCGAATTTCATACCTTGGAAACCCAAATTTACATAGATAAAACAATTGCAATATCGAGCTCCAAAAATTAAGAAAATTGTATGTATTTTTTAAATTTTGCATAAATTTTGATTAAAAATTAATTTTGAACTGATTCAAAGGGAATATTGAGGCATAGGTATCAGTATTTGTTTTCTAAATGCGTCCCAAAAAAAAAAAATTCTACACCCATTATGCCCTAAGAAATCTCTAATATGACGCATGAAGAGGAATAATTGCAGCATTATATATCAAAATTAAGGGACCAAATGAAAAAAATTTCTCTCTCAAAAAGAGAAACCAAAGATGAGATGGATAGTTTGAAAGAATTCATGGAAGGTTTGAAGTAAATTTTGATAAATTTGTTGCAACAAATGCTTCCCGGTGGTGATAAGGTAATCCATGAAAATCATGATGAGAACAAGACGAATATGAACTATGATTTTAGATACTCCAATTTTGGGTTTAAGAACCACCACATTCCAAAGATCGATATGAGGAAGTTTGATGGAAAGGATCTGGTAACATGGATACTACAAATGGAGAAATATTTTGATCTTGATGATGTGCAACACTCAAAAAAGGTACACATCACAACTTTATATTTAGAACCCAATCAGTTTGTATGGTATCGATGGTTTTTTTCTTGTAAACCACTTGTCATTTGGTCAATTTTTATGGAGGAAATGATAGCACATTATGAGGATACAAAGAGAAACACCTTCTTTATCCAATTGATAAATGTCAAACAAAAGGGTTCAATGGCGGAGCACATTGATGAATTCCAAAAATTGAATATCATGGTAATAGATATTCCAGAGGAGCATAGGATTTATGTATTCATAGAGACTTTAGAGGATAACATCCAACATGAGGTTCACCTTTGGGAACGTGATTCATTAGAGAAGGCATTCATGGTGGCAAGAAAAATTGAAAGAAAAATTATGGAAACAAGGAATTCTACCACTAACAACTATAAATATGGAAGTGTTGTTGCTCCTAGACCTCCAAAACCTACAAGGTTGACACCACAAAAATTGGAGGAAAAAAGAGTAAAAGGGCTTTGTTATAGTTGTGATAGAAAATACACTAAAGGGCATAAGTGCAATGAGAAGAAACTATTTTACATAGATTGTGAAGAGGAGGAATAAAAGGAACAAGAAACATCAAAAGAAGAGGATATACACCAGGAACCAACCCCATAAAAATAAGAAATTAATCCGACCATATCTTGTAATGCATTGACAGGAATTAACACTCCCCAAAATATCAATATAGAAGGATATATCATGAAGAAAAAGGTAATAGTATTGATTGATTTGGTTAGTACTCATAATTTTATTCATTGTAAGAAAGCCAAGGAATTGAATTTCTTCCTCTATCTGGCACCAGAGTGTGAAGTGAGGGTTGAAAATTGAGAAACTATAAATTGCTCTCGAAAGTGCCATAATATCAAGAAAACCATGGGGGAATATGTATTGAATATTCCAATGCTTTCCATTCCAATGGCTGGTCTTGATGTTGTACTAGGAGTCTAATTATTACGATTTTTGGGGACAATAGCTTTTAATTTTCAGGAATTTTTTTTGAATTTTTTTGGGGAAGGAAAGGAATTTGAATTAAGTGGTATCACAAGGAAACCATCAAAGGTAATCGGCTCTAATTTCATGAAAAATATTATGAATAAATAAAAATGATGCATCATTTCACAATTATGGTCACTAGAGGTTCAAACAACAAAATCATCTATTTATGTAGATATCCAAGAAATCTTGGACAATCATTCCAAGGTGTTTGAGACTCCCGAAGGGCTCCCACCTATTCATGACCATGAGCATGCTATTAATTTGATTCCAGTAAGTGCTCCCCCAAACATCATGCCTTACACATATCCTTATGCCCAAAAGAGTGAGATAAGGATGGATCACAATAAGGATGGATCATGACATATGTTTCAGGATTATAGGGAGCTCAACAAGCTCACTATTAAAGATAAGTTTCCCATCCCTACCATTGATGAATTTTTGGATGAATTACATGGAGTAATTTACTTCACCAAGATGTCATCAAGTTAGAATGAAGGCTAAAGAAATTCTGAAAATAACATTTATAACTCATGAGGTCATTATGAATTTTTGGTCATGCCTTTTGGCCTTAATAATGCACCTTCCACATTTCAAGGTTTGATGAATTCCATTTTCAAACCCTTCCTTAGAATATTTTTGTTAGTATTTTTTTATGATATACTAATCTACAACAAGTCTTGGAAGGATCATGTTCAACATGTTGACAAGGTGCTCAAACTATTGGAGAAGAAACAATTATATGCAAAAAACTCCAAATTTTCTTTGGAGTATAAGAGGTGGAATATTTGGGTCATATTGTATCTCATGAGGGTGTTAAGGTGGACCTTAACAAAATTAAATCCATTAAGGAATGGAAAATCCTCACAACCATAAAGCATCATCGACGATTTCTTGGGTTGACAAGGTATTATCATAAGCTTGTTATGAATTATGAGAGAAGAATGACACCTATAACAACATTAATGAAGAAATATGCATTTTCTTGGACTCCAGAAGCAACTAAGGACTTTGGACATTTTAAAGAGGAAATGTGCTAAGAACAGGTCTTAGCTACGCCAGAATTCACAAAAACCTTTATTATGGAATGTGATGCCTCGAAAAATGGAATTGGTTTGGTTTTAATACAAGAAGGAAGACTCATTGCTTTTGAAAGTTTTCCAATCAAATGGAATTATTTATGCAAAACTATTTATCAAAAGGAAATGTTAGCAATACTACATGCACTAATGCAATGGAGACCTTACCTAATGGGAAGACACTTCAAGGTAAAAACAAATCAAGATATCCTTAAATAATTTTTGGAACAAATATTATCTTTAGAAGAGAAACAAAAAATGGTCACAAATATGTTGAGTTATGAATTTGAAATCATCTACAAAAAAGGGAAGAAAAATGTTGTTGCAGATGCACTCTCAAGAAAGGATGAGGATTTGGAAGCATTTCTTTGTACCATTTTTGTTATCCAATCTAAGTGGATATCCGAAGAAAGGGATGAATTGAAGAATGATGAAGAGGTGTGGAAAATCATTCAAAAGTTGTAGTAAGATCCTAACACATCTGATACATTTAGTTGGAAAAATGATTCATTATGGTACAAAGATCGCTTATATTTTTTTAAGAATTCCCAACTCAAACAAAATATTCTTTTGGAATTGCACAACTCTACCATAGGAGGGCACTAGGTATTTTTAAAAAATTACCACAGGGCTAAGAAGGATTTTTTTGGGATGACCTTAAATATGATATAAAAAAGTTTGTGGCAGAATGTGTTTGCCAACAAAATAAAGTTGATGCAATCAAGACCCCAGGTTTGTTACAATCTTTAGCCATTCCAAGTTAGTGTGAGGACGAGGTCTCAATGTATTTTAACACAAGTTTAGCGAAGTCTGAAGGAAAGAGTGTCATCATGGTGGTAGTTGGAAAAATTACCAAGTATACATGATTTTGTGCATTACCTCATCCTTTTAAGTCTAGTACATTTTCTATTGTATTTATGGAAACAATTCAAAAGTTTCATGGAAATCCAAAGATTATAGTACGTGATAGAGATCTCATTTTCACTGGAAATTTTTGGACGAAATTAGTTTCTTGCCTTGGCACTCAATTAGCTCATAGTTCATCTTATCATCCTCAATCTAATGGAAAAATTGAGATAGTGAAAAAAGGGTTTGGAAGAATATCTTTGTTGCTTTGTATCTGATAAACAAACATAATGGGTCAAGTGGTTACCTATAGATGAATAGTGGTATAACACTTCCTTCCATATTGTAGCAAAAATGACCCCATTTGTGGCACTTTATGGATATCATCCACCATCCATCACATCTTTAAGAGAATATTCTAAGGTTAAAGTAGTGGAAGATCACATCAAATATAAACAACAATTTCCCCAACTCTTAAAGGATAACCTCACTCTCGTGCATAATCGAATGAAATAACAAGCATATCAACATCGCAGCGAAATAATTTTTGATGTAGGTGACTATTTATTTTTACGACTACAACCGTACAAACAAATGTCCCTCAAGCAAGCTAAGAAGGATAATATATTATCGCCAATTAATACGTTACTTACAAGGTGTTGCAACATATTGGTAATGTAGAATACAAATTGGAGCTACTTGCAACTTCTTGAGTACACCCAATTTTCCATCATTCATGCTTAAATAAGGCTATTGGTGACATTGGTGTTGCCAGAACTTGACGAAGAATGAAAAATCATATTTTAGCCTAAAACAGTCATGAAAACAAGAACCTCACGACTACAGTATTGATAAATTTCAAAGTATCTCATTAAGTGGAATAATTTACCTGCTAAATATTCTTCATGGGAGGATGATAATTTTATACAGAAGCATCTAGAACTACTGAAGCGTTGAGGAAAACACTTTCTTGAAGGAGAGGGGCATGTTAGGTCCCTATAATACTAGTGTAGCCCCCTTATCGTTATTGTTAGTGTAGCCCCCTTATTTTTATTGTTGTGCCCATGTAGCCCCCATATTGTTATTATTGTGCCCCATAAAAGCCCACTATTGTTCTTGTTGTTCCCTTATGTTATTCTTTTTATGTAGGCTCTGATTATATTGTGACCCGTTAGATTCCTATATATACAAAGAAGGTCCTATCATTTGTATCATCCAAGAATTGTTCATTTATGTAATGTAAAGGAGGTTTGACCCTCAAAGAGGCTATTTCTCAAGTCTTTTATCTATCTTTTCTCTCTTTTGTGAGCTGATTTCATAACACAGTGACAAATTGAACCAACTCCTGAATCACTATGGAAATATCGGGACACCTAGAAGGAGCACGACCTATTGAATCTGCACGAACCTGATTGTTGCGTCGTCCCTGAGAGGTCATAGCATGATCGTGTCCTGATCCTTTCCCACCTCTGCCAACACCACGACCACTTTGAATTAATATTATGTTGCTTCTTCCCATCATGGATTTGGTTGAAAACCTATGCCCGTTATGAGTTTCGCGACCCCCACGCCCAACACCATGCACTAAACCAGCACCCTGCCAGGAGCTTCGACCTCCCTCATTTTATTTTCCACCCCTAGCACCTACAAGAGCATATGAACCTTCCACCTTTTCTTGAGCTAGGGCATGCAAGGAGTGTAAACTAGGCTTCATATTGAAGATCAGTAAGAAGTCGAGGCCCCAAAGGAAATACCCAAGAATGAACCAATGTCCACCGAAATGAACCAGGTAGCACACAAAAAATAATTGAGAGCCCAAACGAACTGCCACCTTCCATTAGAGGAAAAACAGACCATACCACAGACTGAGAGGGAAAGGGAATCCGACATAGAAATGAATCGCACATGAAATTCACCACAAGGCAATAAAAAAACCAGACCATAACAAGTAGATAAATCATCGACAAGAAAGGCCAGAAGGTGACTAGAAAACAACACACAAGAGCAATTAGAGAAGTGGGTTGCCTGAATCCAGACTGACGCCAAAGACATAAGGCAATGACAAAAGGAGGCCTATTAGTGGTGGCTTCAAATGGGAAGAACCAAGGGATGATGATGCTCGAAGACCATCACCACCCTTGTAGCAAATCTACCACCCGAAAGAAAACAACACCACCAGGAGACCCGAAGCCAATTTTAACAAGTGACAAACACAAAATATAAAGGACCCAAGAGGCACCAATTGAAAGGTCAGGGTGAGAAACCAAGAGAACACAAAGCGATGAAACACAGAACTAGCCAAAACCTCAAATGACATGCCCTCTAACTTAGGAAGGAGAGGGAAAGTTTCACAGTTTGTAGGAAGGAAAGAGAGATTACCGAATTAGGCCCGCAAGAGGAGAAAAATGAAGATGACCAACACCTTAGCCCAGTAACCAAGATAAATATAAGCATAGGGAAATGTGCATCCCTTGGTGAGCAAAATAATAACCATAAAATTTTGTGAACCATGCATTTTAACTGAAAAAGCGATGATGCCATTGAAACCCGAAACAATACAAATCCGATGCACACAAACAAGGGGGAGTTTTTCACACAAACGAGCTTAAAGACATTAAATACCGTGTGGTGGAGTGGTTGATTGCCTACCCTCCCCCACTTTAACCAAAAACCAACTATTATGTTTCACGTGACAAGTGGTTTCTGTAGCCTGACACCCCATTGGGGATACTTTTATTTATGATTTCAAAAATATTGATTGAATTATTAAATTTTGTTAATATATTTAGTTTTAAAAGATTTTAGTTTTAGTTCTGTTATATTTGAGGATAATCTCATTATGATATTATGCATGTAAACATAAAAATGATATATTTCTAAGTGTAAACTAACTTTGAATTAAAAAAAATAAAGAAATCTAAATACACTTTATAATAATTAAATATTCACACTTTTCTAATTGAAAACTTCAATCTGAAATTGACATTGACATGCATACAAACATAAAAATAATATGTTTCAAAAAACAATTAATGAAATGCTATAATGGTTTAAATATTTAAATATCATTATGAAATATTAATTTTAAAGCTAGACAAATCTTGTACCATAGAAAAAACATTGTTATAAAAGATTAAAATTAAAAATTAAATATATGTAAACCATCTTGAGATAAGTGAAGAAAGATATATATGAAGGTAGAATAACAATGAATGTGAAAACAAATTATAATGTTGTCTCAATAAATTATGTGTTTCAGCAGTGGTTTATTAAACTTTAATGTAATAGTTTAAAAAAAAAAATTGAATAAAATTGTTTTAAAAAAAAATGTTATGATTTTTTTTATTAAATAATATATAATTATAATTTATGTATTGGTATTATTTTATATGTGTAATATGCTAATTGGTATTATTATAAGGGAAAATGATGCTAATCCATGCATATAAACTATTAATTTAGTTTTGCTAGTTTCATTAATTTGGTGAAATATTTGAGTGGAAATTGTTAATTCAAGTCTAAACAATTTTTTCTAATTTGATTGGTTGTGAATGTATTTGTATTTGGGCATATTCAACTATTAGTTTCCAAAATTTAAGTGTCTTTAGTAAAAAAATTTAGTACATATTGTTATTTATGGTATATTTTATGTACATTTCAAAATAAAATACAAAAATAATTAGATTGTGTCATGATTAAAATAAAGTATTTCTTTTAGAAATATTAATTATTAAAATTACAAAATAGACTTGAATTCAAAGTATATGAGATTAATGTATCTTTACAATAATGTTAAGAAACCAAAATTATAATTTTAACCAAAATATTATTATTATTATTATATTTTTTCAAATTTTCAATTTACATAAACAATAGTCAATATAGATTACCAATTTTAAATGAAAAAAAATATGTCAAATAAACTTTTTAAAAACAAAATTTAAAAGAAAAAGAAAAATATATAAAATAAAATAAAAATTATCAAATAAAAAACATTTAAATGAAAATTGAAGCAAGACTAATAAAATTGATAATATCGTAATATCGTAGCTTCATAGTTGTCTTGATAACCATTATTATATTTTTTTAATATTTTTGTAACATCAGAATTAATTTAAACTTAAGATCATAATTACAGTTTTTAATATTAATTTAAACTTAAGATCATAGGGTAGAATAGTTATTAGTTTTTATTATTACAGTATTATTAAGTATTGAATTTGAAATGGAAAATATTTTGTTGGAGTATAAATTTGTTAGTTCTATTAATTTTTTTACAAAAATGGTTATTAAATATATTTTTGTATTTTTTATGTTTTCTATATTTTTTATTTCACAAACAAACTCATTTACTAATTATTTGATATTTAACTTAGTAATAACTTTGAAGACAAATTATTATTATTATTAATATTATTAGTAAAAAATAAATTAAATAAATAAATTTCTTTTTTCTTTTATTTATAAATTAAATAAACATAAATATAATATTGAAATTACTTTGCAATTACTTGGGCTGGGTCTATCTCCGTTATCTTCGAAGGATTGAACTGAATCCTTTAGATCAGGATTAGGGTCTACTGCATTGAGTGGAATTGGTACCCATGATACGCCCCGGCCCCATATTGATTCATTGCCCCGAACCAATAGAAGATATGTGATAGAGAGGATAATAGATTGGATCAGATAGTCAATGTCATTCCCAAGATAGATACTTTAGCTTAGCTGTTGGTCTTATGAGGGTAGGCATGGATCTACTTTTATGAAGGGTGAGGGAACATAAATAGCTACTTTAGAAAGAGGGTAGGCATTTATATACACACCTACAATAATTTGATAGAGAGTCAAATGGAGGGCTCCCCATTGATTGAATAGATGCGGCATAGCCATTTAGACATTGAGATGGATGGTTCTTTGCACAGCGTAATAGGTTGGGGGTTTTTGATGGACATGGATAGCATTACATTGTATAGGTCTTGGCGGTCCAAGGAAAATATTGAGAAATATGTTCATTATATTAGTATTAGTGATACGGGCGGATAGGAACGTCTCTTTCGCCTTCCCATACATATGGGTTCTTCTCTTCTCAATTGGATCTTATTTATCCCCATTCTCCAGTGGGCGCAACACAAAAGAAGAGCAGCCAATCTCCTCTTTGGTTTGGTGGGAGTTTTCCATCTAATCCCTGGAATGGAATTAGTTCGTTGGAGCGGTGCCTGGGCCCCTGTAAGTGTTTTGTTGAGTCTGCAGAGCCTGGAGGTTGCTCTAATAGTTCCAGTTTGATCCCGCCTTACAAGTGATAAATCGGGCACTAAGGTATGGCAGATTATCTTCATGATCATTGAGGAAACTTTGGAAATAGAATGGAAGGAAGGGTGTTGGGCACTTTCTTTATACAAAGAAATCTAGTCATCGGATTGTTCAGTTAGTTCTATTCCAATTCTTTATCCATGGATCTCGTTCGAATAAGGATGGTTCCAATGCTTTATATCGTTCGAATACGGAAATACGCCTACTCAGGTATTTACCTCGAGTCGTAGCAATCAATCTCACTTCAATAGTCGATGCCAGTGGAAGAAACTTGTCTAATGTCGGTGTAATAACCACCCTAATATGGGTACCGAAAGAGTGTAATATAATAACCCTAATATGGGTACCGAAAGAATGTAATATCGGGTGGTTCTTCCTGACAGTAAAGTAAATATACTCCATTGAAGGAGCTCACAAAATGGCATACTAGTGCCAACTTCCTCTTTCGCCTTCTCTCACTAACACTTCCTTTCAAAGGTTATTTGTCAGAGCATCCCCACTTGCAAGGCAGCTCTCGAACACGATAACATAATATGAAAGCACGAACACGAGAACTCAAATATATAATATGAAAGCACGAACATAATAACATATATGATATGAAAGCACTATTATTGAAAGCACTTAGAGGACGGCTGGCATGTTCACCTGGGACTGGGAAGATCAAACCCATGTTCACCGAGGTCAAATCATCCATCCCGAACATAAAGGAATAACCGATCAATAGAATAACATAGCCAATCTCATCTTTGGTTTGGGGAAACTACTTATTTGAAAACATAACTGCCCAAACTGCCCTAGAGCCCGAGTGGAGGCTGCTCTGTTCAACCTATGTATGGATCTATGACTTACAATATGCACTAACGCGGCTGGTCAAATCGAACCATGTGAACCATGTGACACTTACTTCGTCAGATCGGGCGAGGATCCAAGATATTCAGAGATTAATACGGGCGGGATAAATGGATTTTGGTTCACCCGGTCGACTTAGTGAGATTGGACGTTACTATCAGTTATTAGCGTTGGTTCGGGACCTTAAAGTTATATTGGTTGCGGTACGACCTTTACTGCCAGCTTCGGATCTTTGCTAAACTATGAAAAGTGGGGTTTTCTTTTCGTCGCAATGACGCCGCTACATATATATATATGAGATGCCAGGGCAAGTTGTCGGTCTATTGTGGCTACTGAGCTGTGCGGAGTTGAGTTGAATAGCGGCTGCTTCCTTCGATCTGGCTACTAATAAATCCCATTCGGGTCTTTTACCCATCTGCCGCGGAGGGGGGAACCAACCTATGCCCCCTCCCTCGATTTTATTAGTAAGTAAGCCCCTAGACAGATAGTAGGAAATACAGATAGATAGTAGGAAAGATAGAAATACAGATAGATAGTAGGAAATACAGATAGTAGGATATATAATACAAAAGAGAGTAGGAAATTCGAGCATGAAATCGAATGCCCGGGATCTCCGCCTTAAATGAAATTGGAAACTGCTGCACTCGGGTGAACTTGATTTGGAACAACGGGCGGGCTATCTATTAACTCAATCAACCAAATCAGTCGAAAGATGTGAGTCACTCGAATAGCTTGCCGATGTTCATCGCTCTTTTTTCTGGTTACTGACCTGCCATCAAAGAGAATAAGTCGCTTAAATGATAGAGTCGCTTAAATGAAATGCATTGAATCCATCAAAGAGAAAGAATAAGTGGCTTAAATGCATTTCATTGGGACCCGGCTCAACCTTTTTGATTGAGAAGCAGTTGCTCCAATTTGTTCGGTGAACAAATAAGGAATTCCTGAACACTCATATCCTTTCGAGCAAGCTCAACTTTGACGCTATAAGCTCTGGCGGGAGAGAGCAAGTGCCCCAACACAAATGGTTAGAAAGAAAGGCGGATAGAAATCGACCAACTATCTATATGAAATGCACGAGAAAGGTTGCCTCACTAATGAAATTGAGGAAGATAGCTTAAATGCACTCTCATTTCCTTCTAGCTCCTGTAGGTTGACCTCTCGTCCTCTTCATACACACGTATATATAGCGGAAATGCATCCCTTAAAGAATTAGGTTGCGGTGCACCGATGCGATGGGAAGGCAGAAGGAATATATCATACCGAATCAATTCACTAATGTTGCGAGCGTGTAAATGCATTCGACTCGCAGAGGGCTTTCATAAATGCATTGTTGGGGAGAGAGGAGAAGGGCTATCAATAATTTGAGTTAACGCTCGAATGCTTGATGAAGAAATGAATGAAAGGGTCCGTACTAGGGCTCACTTCCTCTCCCGTCTATGGTTCTCTCCCATATCTTTGGTCGAGCAAGCTTTCTTTCTCCTCCTATCCTTAAATTGACTCGGCAGGTAGAGTGCATTGTTACTGTCAAAGGGGAATATCAGGGATTGAAAACTAAAACGACAGGATTGGATTAATCAATCAATTTTTTTTTTTTTATTGATCAAGCGGCTGGAATGAATTGCATTCTGGATACCAACCACACTCAAGTGGGCCATCATCGGTCCAGTCGATGGAATCACCTCTGAAAAGTCAGTCCAGTGCTTGTTTCGCCCTCTTACCAGCTTCTCCCTATCCTTCCGAGAGAGGCCTTCCCACAGGAGTGTTTTGGAGCATACATCCCCTTTCAGATAGCTTTTCATTTGGCCGTATCGCATCTGGTTCAAAAAGGCCTTTACCACAGACAGGAGCCTAAACGTCTAGAGCATGCTTCCTCTTCACAGGGGAGGGGAGTTCACCGAGCCCCCTCTTTCAAATGGCTGCTCTTCTTTACGGGGTAAGCATCAATTTATCCATCGAACCCATTTATAAATTCTTCTATTCTCTCCCAGCCGATCCAGCCCATAAATGCTATCTCCTTCTCCCTACCAGCATGAATGAGGAGTCGTAACAACAACCAGTACCTACTTCCACCTACCTCTCGCTCTCCCACTCGCCTACCTCCCACATCCAATCTCTCTATTCCTCGAATCTAATACAACTCTTTTTTTCATCACTCAAAGTAGAATCTCTTTCTTTCTTATGGTGTAGTGAATCCAATATCTTACCCATGGTTTGAATCCCCTTTTCTAGTAGCCAAATAGAATTTTAATCCGGTCTTCTCTAGTTATTTTACCATAGTGAATATAATCTTTGACTTATCCAAATCTGGCCCACTGCTCTTGGAAATCCAAGTAATCCCACTATCTGACCAAATCCAACTGACCCCGGGGAAATCCCGCTGCTGTTAGCGCCTGAACCAGGCTCTTCGTCCCGTTGCTGCTAGCAGTCCCAAGTGCTTCTTTAGCCTTCGTGCGGTGTATCTAAAGGTCGCCTTCCCCTTGGGCGGGAAACCCCATGCTGCACCCAGTCAAGCACCTCAAAAAGCCTTGTTATAGCCTCTTGTAGTTGCGCACTTCAAGCCGGCCTTGCTATAACATAACTTCACCAAATAATTTCACACCGATGTATCGCCCTCAACCGGGTCATCATTATACTCTATAGGCCTTATCGATCAAACTGGGAGGTTCACTATCTATAAGTAAATCCGTTTTCCCCACCAGACAAATAGGGAAAAACCTTTCCCGAGGCGAGCGAGAAGGGGAAAAAAGTGAAAAATTTTACTTCAAGGGGCATAGCGAGTGGAAGGTTAAACCCCTCTTAGCTTAACTTCAACCCGCTTAATGGGGAAGGGGGGGGGGCGGTCGCCCGCCAGCCGATCAGATCTCTGAGATTGACCAGCCAGCTACCCTATCTATTCATCTCTATTGAAGAGGAGTCAGCTACCTGCGCGAGTAACCTTCTTACTTATAGCTCCGAGTAACCCTCCTCTAGGCTCCGCTGGACGACATCGACGTTCCTCCCATCGTTTGACCGTCCTTGTGATGGTTCCCTAGGATCGAATATTCCCACCTAGGTTTACGTTGCCACGATCGATATTGGCCCGACGTTTATGTACTCTCGTATGTAATGCGTGTCGCAGGGGGAACTACAGTATAGGGATTTACCTTTCTCACACATATTCTGTCGTATTGGCATAGAGTTGTCTCCCTGCCTGCAGGCAGATGATAGTGTCGCGCACCTAATATGTGAAAGCGCCAAGCAGCACGACCCAGTTCTATGTTCGAAGTGCTCGTCCAAGGAGGGAGTTTGCCCAACCCCCCGAAACCCAACTTGAATCACCAACATAAACCCCACCCACAAATTCATTAGTTTCGAATATAGTGAATCCCTCTTGATTATGAAAATTGAGGGGTTTTCTATTTTTGGGTTTTTTTTCCGAATAAAAGAATCACCCCACTAACAGCCTCTTCCCCTTCTTCCCCGGCTAGATTGAAAAAGATTTGGAGGTTGGGAAAGACTCTCACCCATATGAATGACTGAGCGACTCCGTCCCTTGTTTCAGTCAAAATTAGTCCCCTGGATCCCGGGACATTGGCTTCCGCCAACAGTGAACTCCTAAGGATCGCATCCCGTGCATATTCTGCATTATAGCCTGCAACTAATTCAGCTTCTGCTTCTGGGGGATCAGGAGGAGCTTGATTAGTTTCTACTAGACGAGAAATAAAAAACATAACCAATATGGGGAACAAGGGAATACCAAACCATATCTGCCTTTTCGCCATGACAATCTCACTCAAATTATGGGGACATCCACATATTGGTATAGTATACCAGGGTCCCCGGTCAGGGCCACACGTGCAAGTTTCCCTGCATGTGGCTTGTCCGTGCTTTGCTTTCCAAGGGCGCGCCCCCAGCCCCTTGAATGAAATGAATAGATGGAGGGGAACTTCACTGTGTTCAAAGACCATGGCAGGAATTCGCCCTATCCATCCCTAGCTAGCTTATCGGGGTGCATAGGCCTACCGACCAAGCACTCGCTTTAGCTTTTTACCCTTAATAAGGTTGTTGGAAGTATCGGTGTTGGGGCATTTAGGTTGTGTTGCTCTATCTCGGCATCCGGAAGGAGGCAAGCAATTGGTTGGGTCTTGGAGCGAACTACTCATGGGGTTGGTTGCCCCCTTTCACTATGAATAAAATCATTTTCTGCAAAAGGTTTAGGGGGTTGGTTGTTCAGAAGATCCCCATATATTCCCGGAGCTACGATCCCTCCGCAAGGTTCTAAATTGGGCACTATCTATAATTCATTTGTGAATTTGTTACGGAAACTACGATCGATCCATAGTGCCGTAATTATGTAACTATAGATCTTGCCTTTCCTTCGCTACGGTGGTATAGGTCTTACACATAGCAAAGGTAAGGTCCCTCAATTTACTTATTTGGTGAGGGGCCAGTGTTCAAGTTCCTCCATTTTCACCCACCCAAGATCTAATAGCAATAAAACGGAGCTGCTCCTCACCATATGAATAGTGAGTCCCTACCGAGCCTATCCTCGCATGCTTACTCACCCTATATTTATTCCCCTCCAAACCTGAACGCGAAGGTAAGGATAACCTGACCTGAGCTACGCAAAGGAAATATTGAGGGTGAGCCAGCTAAACTCTCGACAACAGGCCCGAAGGGTGAGCTTGCTGAACTCTCAACATAAGGCCGCCATCGATTTATTGCTCACCTTCCCTAAAAGGGTGAGGCTCGAAGGGACTCGACTGAGGTTACGAGGTCGAGGGATTTATTGCTCACCTCCCCAAAGAGGTGAGGGGTGAGGTCGAGGAGAGGTAATGCTCGACCACCGGGAGAGGGATTTAAAGAGTCTTTGAAATTACGAATGTCGGCCAAGACCCCCTACCAGATAAGTTACTTTTAAGTGACTCACCTGACCTAAGAAGGGCGAGGTACTATAAGAGGCACTCACCCATTACGGGTGAGGGTTTTCACACTCGACCGACAAAGGTTCTTTATTGCTCACCCATCAGCCCCCCACCCAATAACCAAACCAAAAAGGTACGAGGGACGAGTCGCTCGGTCGTTATGGTCGAGGTACGTTAAGTGAATCGTACTACTGTAGAGGGAAAGGAACAAACGCGAGCCCTCTGAGCCTTGAAGGACCTTTTTATTAAGAATTCAAGTTATCCCTATCGGACTGATACCTACCCCTCGCTACTAGATATCTATCTATAGTAGATAGGTAGATATCTAGGGGGGGGTATACCCTTGCGGCACCCCTGGATTTGATCAAGACCTGCTGCCTATGAAAGAAATAATAGATAAACAAATAGGTGCCCAACGATTACTTCATCAATAGGGGCATCATCATCACCTATAGCCCCTTCCTCTGCCGAGCACTTCCACGAAATGGAAACGAGCGGCATCGTCGACTGACATTTGTTGCCCTGGTGTATATTCCGGAGTACATTGATGGTCGATATGTCACCCATACATTCCTAGCCCCTATTCATATTAGTCCCTTAGGTTCTGAATAGATATTCCCACAGTTCAGATTCGGCCTATTACTATTCATCATTAAGGTTCCCACTTCTCCATCCAAAAGCATGGTTCTTGTCGCTGTAGAGTCCATTCGTTGGGCAATCCCTCGCTCTCACGTTCGAGTGTTTTCTCGTCATTTAGGCCGATGAGTGGCATCTCTGCCCATTGAAGCCACACCCGGGGGTTATTCGCACCTGGATAGTACCAGGACCCTTGGTGCCACTGGACTGCCTTTTCCGGAAGGGGCCTCAACCCTGTTGTTGCAACTCAAAAATTAGCCTTGCGGCGAGACGCGGACATTACCCATGCTACGGTTCCCTCCAGTCCGTTCCCAGGTCGGGTTAGGGTAACATCCGACCGAGTGTTGTAGTGGATCCAAACGCGCTCACGAGGTGCACAATAATAATAACACCAATAGATACTTTGTAAGAGACCATTTGAGCTGCAGATTGTAATGCTCCTGGAAAAGAATATTTCGAATATGGGGTAGTTCCAGTTTCCAATAATCAACGAGAGGATCATACCCCCCCCCCCACCCGGTCTTCTATGGACCGTACGAGCACGTCCGTCACCACCGCGCTTACGGCTCTCTACCCCAACTTGCTTGTTGCTCTGGCTAGGGTCTTCCCCCCCTTTGATTCCTCGGTAAACCCCCCTTTTTATTCAGAATGAAGTGGCAGGGCATGGCCTCCCCCCCCCCCCCCCCCTTCCTTATCTAACAGATATGATCTCAGTTTATATAACTGTGTTCAATGAAGAGTTGTCCTTTATGGGAAGGAGCGAAGCCGCTTGTCCTTGCTCTCGGAAGAGCAAGCGACTACGTTCCTTCCTCAGGCAAGGTCAATCCTTCGACAATGCATATATTATATACGTAATTACGCTTTAGCAAAGACAGACACAACTCCGTTTCTGACCGTACTTATCTTTTTTCCCCTCAAATGAAATATGTCAAATTACCACTATCGAGTCATTACGTAATTACTTATATAAAGAATGACTGGAATCACGGACAAGTTTCAGTCCTTCGTGATTGATCGATCGTGTGATGGGTGCATTAGCACACTCGACCAAACCAAAAGGCAGCCATCGAATGACGAGGGAGCCTTCACCTTATCTGCGTGATTCATTGAAGTGAATTCGACGATGGAAGAACTAGGCCGGTGCTTTGCCCTTTTATTTAGGCTATAACGGTGAGCCAGTAGAATTCTCGACCACCAGGAGAGGTACGTTCAGTGACTCAACTAAAAGGAGAGGTACGTTGGACCATAAGGGTGAGGGTGAGCCTGTCGAACTCTTGACAGTAGGCCCGAAGGGATTTATTTCTCACCTTCCCTAAAAAGGTGAGGCCCGGAGGGACTCGACTGAGGTTACGAGGTCAAGGGATTTATCACTCACCTCCCCAAAGAGGTGAGAGGTGAGGCCGAGGTTACGAGTTCGAGGAGAGGTAATGTGTGAGGAGAGGCTCGATAGGGTGAGGGTGAGCCTGCCGAACTCTCGACTAAAGGAGAGGCCCGGTAGGCCCGGTAGGGGCTCACTATTCATATGGTGAGGCCTGGTAGGGTGAGGGTGATCTTGCCGAACTCTCGACAAAGGCTCGGAGGGACTCGACTGAGGTTACGAGGTCGAGGAGAGGTAACGTGTGAGGAGATGACCCATTAGGGGGCTCGACCAACAGGCCCGTAGGGATTTCTTGCTCACCTTCCCTAAAAGGTGAGGCCCGGAGGGACTCAACTGAGGTTATGAGGTCGAGGCCCGGTAGGGTGAGGGACGAACTCTCGACTACAAGGCCGCCATCGACTCACGCATTCATATGTGTGAGGGATTTCTCTCTCTATTTTCTTCAAATAGAGGGACTCGGCCAAGGAGGTCGAGGAGAGGCCCAATAGGCCCGGTAGGGTGAGGTAACGAACTCTCGACACAAGGAGAGGGAATCACTATTCATATGGTGAGGCCCGGTAGGGACTCGACTAAAGGGAGAGGAGTGTTAATGCTAACCATTCATATGGTTAGGAACAACTCTCTTTTGGGGGAGGGGAAAGTCGCCATCATGCGTAAGCATGACTCGACCACCACCATCAACTTGAAGAACTAAAAGGAGGGGCCCAGTAGGGACTCACTATTCCGATGGTGAGGGATCACCCTTTGAAATGGGAAAAGGTAAGTAGATATGATATCACATTTGGACTATTAGTCCCCTTGTTGATGCCATTGGATCACTCACTGTAGGAATAGTAGTAGTAAACCCCATTGTGGAATTGTCCAACAAACTCTTTTGTGTTGTGCCTACCCCGACCAGGAAGGGAACCTGCCTGAGGCCATGGATACAGGTTATGGTAATGTAAGAAAGAAAATACAGTATGGGAACGTAATGCATAGACTAATATAAGTCTATTAAGGCTGCCATGGGACACTTATATATCTATAGATATTTCTTATCGTAGTGGATTATACTAGAGTCCTTGCCGATATATAAGTATCCTTTCATACAAGGAAATGGGATACACACTACTACATACACTTATCTTCATTCAGTGGGTTACCTCTTGGATCTAATACAAGGAGAGTATCTATCCTATTGAAGTAGGGTAATTGCAAGGGGAACTATTCTGTATCGGTAACCATGCAAGCAAGCTATTGTAGCTATCCAACTGACCAACCAACCAAGCTCAAGGGGTCAAGCATATGTCCAGTTTCAATGGTGTAAACGCACGGGTAACAATTTAGTGCTAAAGCTCTTACCTAAAGGCCTAAAGGTTCAAAGTGTCTGTCATGTTGTATGTGGTGAAATTGACAAGTTCAATGTCTCTATGCAATATCATATATAGACAAAAAGAGCAAAGAAGATTTTCCTTATAGTGTAGTACTTATGGCCTGGGCACCTGTCTGGTCCCACCACCCGAACACAACGGAACTGAGACAATGAATCTTATACTTATATGCAAGTATCGGCTGTATGGTAGTGTGCATGGGATACTTCTAATATGGCAAGAAAGTAGTCAAAATATGTAGGGAATATTACCCCTATGTAGGATTAGCTCCGCAGGCTCAACCACCGGTAGAGGAACAGAACCTACACAAATTATGCTAGGGGTATAATCGAAGAAAGCCTTGCCTTTAGCAGAGTAGGTGCTAGGGATCTCAATCGACCCTATTGATTGATGATGTCTTTCGATTGAAGGTGAAGGCTAAAGGATTGAGGAGGCTGATTCATTCCTCCTGTGGGACCTGGCTTGTCTGGTGATGAAGGCCTAAGGTGAGGTGAGAGGTTCAAGGCTATTGGCTCAAGGCTTATGACTCCTCATGTAGCTCTTTCTTGTGTGTTCGTGGCTCTTTGGAGAAGACTAATAAATCTACTCCTCATACCTCCCTCATATCTTTTCTCCAGTAGGAATAATAGATCTCCCACCTTGACCAATACCTCAGAATGCAGACCTGGCTAAAGAAGAACTCCGGAAGCAGACTCAAGAAGCAGACCCAAGGAGCAAGACCCCTAAAGAATCCCCAGCCTTCTCTTCATCCATAAGCTAATCAACCCCATGAAGCCCCAAGCCCTAAGCATGAACCCAAGAAGAGCCATATCCCTTCTCTCATCACCGTAATTACATATATAATATCTATATATCCTCCCCCCTTGGGGATTGGGGTGGGTGGGTAAATAGTTTGTGTGTAACCAAGGGAAGGTAGGGGATTCTCATAGTGCCGTACTATACTGATTTGATTTATATTCAGAATAGGTTGGGACAGCATAAGTAAGTTGGGTAAGTGAGTAAATATATATTGGCAATGAAATAAGAAATCCTTTTCTGCTGCTCTTCATGCAGCTGTGTCTTATCTGCCTCTGCTCCTCCTGTTCATGCAGCAATGTATTCTAATCAACTTTTAGTTGTTCCAAAAGATGTTCCAAGCGGTGAAGCTCTTGCCTTGATGATGAGTCTACAAGGAAAGGTTTGCAGAGATAAGTAGAAATGAAACTATTAATACTTTAACCTCACCTAACATAATTCTACTATCTATTTCCTGTTACTATTAGACATACCAATACTAATAATACCACTTTGGAGTACCCTAAGGAATGTCTACAAGCAAACGAGAAATCTGAGAAAACAAATGAATATAAGTCCTAACCCTGCTGATTCCTGGGCTCAAGCTAAACTATAAATAGAACTTCCTAATTCCGATCAAGAATAGGCAAAGGTTGGGACAGAAGCGCCCACCCTCCGGAGTAGCCTAGCCATATCGAGATCTAGAAGCAGAGCCTTAAGCAGAAGCTGATCCAGTTGATTCAGTTGGTTAAGCTGTTAAGTATGCTATTGATTATGAGCTTGATCCAGTTGGTTAAGCAGCTAATTCTGTTGACTCAGTCAATTCTGTTGATGCACCAGAACCAAAGCGAGCAGTTCCACTACTACCAGCAGTAGAGATAGAGGTTACGGTAAAGTAAGATACGGATGCAGATCCTATAGAGGTATAGGCTAAGGCACCAAGCGAAAAGGCAGGTGTAGGGGTCAAATCATACCTTCTATTTCGATATCTAGATGAAGAGTTTAGAGGTCCAGTTAACCGGGTATTTTATATAGCAGCTTAAGAAGCAAGGGAGCCAACATTTGAGTCAGGAGCAGATGTTGTCTATGATTTGTATCCTGGGGGGAAGGGAAGTTTACCAAGTTTATGCTCCCCTATAGATAGCTAGAGATCGAGATTACCGGGTTTTAACAGCACCACCACCACCAGCCCCTGTACCAGTTTCATATCCTCCAGTCAATGACCTTGAACCAGCACTACTAGTAGCACCCTCGCCGGCTTGCCCAACATCTCTTACTACAGTTCGTATAGCAGCATCAGTGGAGATCAAATATCCACTTAGACCTTATTATTGTCCCAGTATTAGTACATGTTTCTACTTCATAGTGTGCATTACCTATTGTTCCTTCTACTGTTAACCTATCGGCAGAGGGAATAAAGGAAACAGAGATAGAGGCAGGTGTAGTTACATATCCACCAGCCTGAGTTAATTCGAGTTTCATATCCATATTTAGAGAAAAATCCAGTGCTTGTTGATTCATCAGTCAATCGAGTTTCAAAGCTACCGGGGATTGGGGTGGGTGGGTAAATAGTTAGCAATAGAGCGGCCTTACGGCACCTCGCCCCGCATTCCTTACTACTAGGGCCCTTGATTTATTCCCCTCAAATCAGATCTAACTCAGGTAAGTTATTTCCTTCAACCATGCATGCTTTCTGCCATTAGATATTGAATTATGCATAATTATATCTTGAATTACGATGATGCGCAAGCAGGCTCGACCATAAGGCCCGTAGGGTGAGCTTGCCGAACTCTTGACTTCAGGCCGCCATCGATTTATTTCTCACCTTCCCTAAAAAGGTGAGGCCTGGAGGGACTTGACTGAGGTTACGAGGTCGAGGGATTTATCGCTCACCTCCCCAAAGAGGTGAGGGGTGAGGCTGAGGTTACGAGGTCGAGGAGAGGAATTATATACGTAATTACACTCTCGAAGAATATCAAAAAGTATCCTATGAGGGGAAATGAACCTATAATATTTTCCATTTGATTCTCCATGCTGTAGATTTGACTAGCTGTAGGTGAGAGCTATAGCATACAGTAGGTTATGAGCCCCAGGTTTAGCAGGAGGCTAAAGTGTGTGGGGTCAAGCCCCAGTGAGGCTACTAGGAAAGCACTTCTAAGGGCCTAAACGTGGATTCGAAGGGTAATGACAAGCGAGTGTATGAGCCTAGGTAATATAGCTATCGCGTAATAGCCCATAGAAGGAGGTAGGGCTTCTCACCTCACCCCAACCTACTAGCTGTAGGAGAGGGTGAGCTCTAGTTCAGTGAGCTCCCCAGCCTAGTGTGTTTGGCTAAGCCAGTGGATCCAGGCTACACTATCTATGTGAGCATGAATTTTTAGTAGCTCTAGGTGTTGAGCTAAAACCAAGCTTGGCAACTATGTATTCCCCAGTATAAGAGGTAAGGGGTAAGCGAACTCATGACGAACAACACGATGCGAAAGAGCGGTTCGAAGCTTAGCCAACTGATGAAGCGGACCTTTCAAAACCACAAACTGGTGATTATCATGTCCTTTTCTTTGTAAGTTGAACAGAGATATGCCAATGCTGGCCGTGCTCCTGTGTACAGTATTAAGGAAACTATGTGTGGGTGTTTTAACAGGTTTTGATATCTGGCGTATAGAGTGTTATGGGCTAGGTCTATGGTTTTGGGGTGTGGAATATGTTAGGTTGTATGATGAATTTACTCATTGCTTACTGTGCATAGAGTGCTTCCAGCGTAGAGATATATTTCACCCGGTTACGGGTGGGATTAATAGGCTTTACCCTTCAGTTCTAAGTCCAACCTTCGCTATAACTTATATATCGCTCAAGGCTGCCCGGCCCAGTCAGATTGAGTTGTGATGTCGCTTGCTGCTTTGATGCTGCTGAGACCACTATAATTAATAGTGATCGTATCATAGATAATGGAATCTGCTGCATCCGCAGATAGTAGTACCTATACAACTGGTGAAGATGCTTGCTTTTCTTTTATGCTGCGGGCTTTGACTCTGTAACTCAATCTGCTCAATCAACTAATCTATTGGATCTTATACCAAAGAAGCCTCTGCTCAGTCAAATGCTAGCTATGCTCGGTTCACAGGCGCTGGAACATATGCTCTAGTTACCTCTGCTACAGCTACTGCCTCCATCTCTGCTACCTTTGCAGTTCTAGGTAAACCGAGTAAGCTGCTACTTATGGGTAAACTGCTGGGATTGGATATGCTACTATTGGCACTCGAACAGGCTTATCTGCTTAGGTTTAGCTAAATCATATCTATAAAATGGCTCTTCCTTCGCGAGTGAAACTACTAGGTTGACTGGGTTTTACTTTAGATCAGGTTATAATAGTCGTAAACCACTTATGGCTTTCGAACAACTACATCTGGATCCGGGACTGTAACTAAAGGAACTGGGATTTGGCCTCGATCTCTCACCCCTGCGACTAGTGGATCTGGTTCCAGGTTAACTTCACTTGGTCCTGCTCCTACCTTTGCCTTTAGCCACCTTCCCCTACTAATAACATATTTCGACTACTTAATAATCATTAAAAACAGCCTCTTTCCCTCATCCATTTCATTTGTGGCTGGGTGGCAGTGGAGATTCAATAGGGATGTCCAGTAACAAGAAATTTCGTTAGTTCCGAGCTGAGGCGAGAAAGCAATAGATTGGTGGGCAGGCGGCCCTCTCGATCCAACCCGTGGGATGGATATAGAAGGCCTTTCTGGCCTCAACATCTTCCTTCACTTCATTCATTTCCTTTCCACCCGTGGTGGGTACCACTATCATGCATGCGTTAAATCAAGGGATTGTACAAGGTTTTATTGGTCCGTTCCATGGACTGACTATACCCCCACGGGGACGTCGGAACACCCGCATCGGCACCCGTAGTTACTCATAGTGATATAACTAGTTAGTTTCATCGTATTATAATAACAAACAGAATTCTGTTGAAAAGGGTTTATAGTGAACTAGTTCTTTTATGAGGGAGGTGGGAAGAGTTTCTTTAGCATCTATCTATAGCTACAACTCCTCCTCCAAACTATAGTGGACATTGCTCTTCATTCCCCTACTCCCCGAATAATTAATAATCGTTCAAGTATGAATGAATCAATTCCCAGTGATCAATTTGAAGTTTATGGACACCGCTCTGTCCGTGTGGAATGACGAGGGAATGCTTCCTGCTTCCGGCCGCACCTTAATCACAACAAGAGGAATTCTCGCTCAGTGCACGGAGCAAAAAATGCTTCCTGTTCTACGGGTGGGTAGCCTCGGATGGGGAGGAATAATGAGTCACACACCCGATCGGAAGGAATAGTGCCGGGATAAGGAATAACATTAGCCGGAGACAAATAAGGTTAGGTGGGAACTGGGGGATTAATCGATCAAGCTTATGCCTTCCGGTTAAGAAATCAGTAGTCTTTAACGATTATTAATTATTTGAGGGTGAGAAACGAACCGCCTATAAGAAAATCACTTGCTTATCTGGATATGGGCGGCTCCAAAAGGGGAAATTGGACGAACGGTCGGTCCGTCGCCTCGCCATACTGTCAAGCATGCTTTCGGCTGGCAGGCCGGCCGGCTAGGCAGTTGTATTGTTGCTAGGCGGAGTAGCGCCCTCAGGCTTGGTATAAGTAGCTCTACCACGAATAATGCATGCGTGTTATTGTCACAGGTAATGTTTTTGGTTTCTTTATTGTTCCTACCCGCCTTCCTACCTCCCTAAAAACCAGTTGTTCATCTGTGAACACATTTAGTAGTTGTTGTGGCTTTCCGTAGGTAGCCTGTTGTTAGGTGTCGTACTGATTGCTAGCGAGTGGGCTAAGGCACTAATAGTGTAGTGGTTAGAATTCAGGAGCTCAAACAACAAAACCAAAGTAGGCTAGCTGCATCTAGCGGTGGCGGATCTGGAGCTGAGACTTTGAAGAGGAACTCAACTCGCTCTCAGACAGTTGCCTGTCTGGACACAAAAATGTGTGCGTGTCAGTCACTATGAAATGGATAGCACTTCAATATCAGCTAACAGGATGCCCTGACCTGAACTTTTCATAGTAAGCATGCATCCCGGCTGTCAGTATGTAAAGCAGGAAAGACAGACGTGGAGTGCATCCTACCTGCTTGCTGGAAAAGGGTTGGATGGACCTTACCTACGCTATGCTCTTTGAGGTGAATAAATCTAGTTCACTTACCATTAGTAAGGCGTAACGTATTGGAAAGGTGGACCTATTACGCCTTACCTTACTTACTTACAGATATAGCGTAAAGCCAGAGAGATAAGCACACAACTCCTTTCACGCAAACACAGGGCATTCCTGATGAGTTCATCATTCCCCTATCTTCCTTTCAAGGGCTTGCTTTCATCATTCCTTCCTTTTCACCCTCTCAACCTCCATTTACCTGGGATATGAACTCCTACCGACAGCGTGTTTTCGTAGAAGCTAAAGGGCCTTTCAAATAAACATCCCAATTGTTTCGGTTATTAAGTAACGAGATGTGAAGATAGATTCATTCCGCCAATATAAACATCCGTGGTACACACATACATGAGGGCTTGTGCTTGGCTCGGTTAGGACTCGAGATAAGATGCGCTAGGATGAAGTAAGTGATGATCGTAAATATAAGAATCACTTGTGGGGGGAGGAATGAAACCGTCGAGGGTCCTTTCTAGACCTCAAGGAAGGGTCAGATAGGGAGATAGAATCTGATAGAGAGCCTCGTCTCGAATTATTAGTGATCAGCAAGCCACATTTCTCATTTTGATTTGCTGCCGGCGGGTTAAGGGCGAAGGACCGGGTTGGTGGGGTGATTGGTCGGTCACTGTTCTCGGAGTGCCATTTGAAGGAACGAAGATCGGGGACACTTTATCTAGATCTCTCTCTTTCTTATGATTTAATTTAAGGAGTGAACTGATCGTAGGAATAGCTGGAACATCGTCTTAATAAATTTGGTTGAGCCATCAATAGAGAGAGCCATATAGGTAGGGAAGGAAGAGAGTTGTGTTAGGCTTACCCAGAGAGATATTGATTGATTGATTCGATTGATGACCAACATCTACCGAGAGGGGTGGTGTGGTCCAATGGACAGACGAATGAAAGCCTATTGGGGCTTCTTGTGAGCTTTCTTTCTGGCCTAGCTAGGTGGATTAATTATATCGCTGGCGGCTATTGCCAGGATTAGAATAGAATTGTTGGCTAGTTAGCGAGCTAGCTGGGATTGCTATAGCTGGATCAGATGGATCGAAGGAAAGAAAGGTTCAGTAGCCAAGGAAAGAGAAGTAGCCAAAGAACTATCGATTCAGGAAAGCAATATCAATAGCCAAGCCAAGGAAAGAGAAGTAGCCAAGGAAAGTTCCACACCCTCATTCTTCAAGATTGAAACCATCTTTGGGCCCTTTTGCAATGATTTTGACACTTTTCAGATTCAACAATCGACAGGGATCATTACCCTTATTTCACTTACTTCTTTGTGGAGGCCATAGCCACTACTAGTACTTCGAGTCAAGCATGTCATTGGTTTGCGAAGGCTACCTGTCGACTTCAATCGCTTGGTATCTCGATAGACCACTTCTCACCGTTCAAATACTTTATTGACGCCCCTAGTCGACTCTTGTCGAACAAGTGGGATTTGAATAGTATTATCAAAGAGGACATCATCAAACAATATATTGAGGTTATTGGGGTTAACCCACTCACCCTCCTAGCCTAGGCCTTCAATCGGTGTCTCCCCGGTCCGTATCCCTAGATGAATGCTATAAAATTGGAAAAGACACATAGCATTTCACTGGGTCTTCCCAGCGCACATCTCCCTGTGGATATAGATATATGATTTAGAATAGGAACACCACATTGCATCTCCCCAGCACACATTCCCTAGATAGATGCTTACAAATCATCGATCTACATAGCACACATCAGGATCTTCTCTCTCACTCTTATATATGAGCTTATCCTTCCTATAAAGTGAGGAGAGCTAAGAGGCTAGGAACTAGCTTCTTCTAATGTACCTTCCTTTCCCCAAAGCCAAAGAAAAGAGTAGCATGGGTAACGGGGTCAAGGGAACTCCATATTAGCTTAGATTAACCCCAATAAAGAGTAGTTTTTCCCGTACCAATGATCTGTTTCTGAGTATAGGAAGGAGGTATACCAACAACCAACCAGCTAGGGGGAGGGAGCCATAAGGGTGAGGAAGGAATCAAAACCCCAAGGTGAAGTTCAGTGATGACCCTGCTAGGCCAAGAAGGTCAGGCCCAAAGCAGTTAGGCTCAGGTCCAACCCAGCTAAAGGTCAAGGGTAAGGGCCAACCAAGCTGATGTAATAGATGTTTATATATTACATGTATAACGATAGTACCTTGAGCTCTGTATAAGAAAGAGAAAACGCAACTCCTTAATCCGGGTCTGGGTGCAAGGGTGGGTGGAAGGAGTGGGTAAGTGCGTCTATGCAAAGGAAGAGGTATGTTCTCTCCTTCTTCTATCACTATCTAGTTACCGAACCTCTTTACTTATTAAATAAATGATACTGCTTCTAAACTGAACCATCCAAGCATTCAATACCTCCTATAGACATAGTTCTAGTGCTAGATGTTGGGCTGATAAGCTTTACCCCCTCAACAAGACTTGTTGGGCTGATAAGATGTGTATGAACCAGAGCTATTGGGCTTAGATGCTGTCACACAATAGAATACAATTAGTGGGCTTATAAGCTATTACTGACTCACCCTACCTCTAGACTGATTCGATACTGCCTATGATACATTCTAAGGTGGGCATCCTTATAAAAGCGCTATAGGAAGGTGCTCCCCTACCTCGCTAGCGGGATCTACTGAACGAGGAATAAGTTCTCGAAAGATTAATCACAGGAAGAAGAGCCATTACTCGCTTACCAGAGCCAAGCATTCTTACTGCCTACTAGACAGACTGACTCTCCACTGCCTTACCTCAAGCAAGCATTCTCACCTGCCAAGCCATCGAAAGGAAAGTCTCCCGCCAAGATGTCCTTCCATCAAGCTCTCCCCCCAATTGAACTTACATTCTTGCAGGAAGTAGTGAAATAGAAGTTGTGAAATTACATTATTTCATGAATTTGTTAACTACCACTCCCACTAATGCACTTCCATCACGAGCCTCCCAACAATTCTCGCTCGAATGAAAGGGGTGTTCTGAGAACGGAGCTTATAATAGGTCAATTGCATCATAAAGTCAGGGGCATTGATTCGATCCGGGGCATGCCATTGGGTTTGGCCATAATTCTGTAGGTGTGGCTATGGCGGCCCTTTGGTAAGCCCCATGATATTGATTTCAAGCACTATTTTCTTCCCTCAATCCTTTCATCGGCCTGCCTGCACAGGGAGGGAAGGTAGAGGGAGGGAATAATATGCAAAATATTTCCAACCGATCCGATTCATTGAGAGGGGGAGGCATGTGAGTTAAGAAATTACACACTTCCTCTCTTCACCGCTGAGGCTTTCTGAATTCCTATCAACTTGGTTTTATATTGCCACAAAAGACAGTCTGTGGACGATATTAATGAATGTATATTCTTAAGATTACTAAAAATAGAATGACCTATCTATGGAGATAATAGGGAGATCTCGAGAAGAATGAGGTAAGGCACAATAGGTGGAATGTGTCACATCCTGGGCAATTTATCTCTTTCGAACACTGGGAGAGCACTGGAACGTGAGAAAGATATAACGTTAGAAATATTGAAAAACACAGATATCAAATTAGATCTTTTGGGGTTTGGCCCCCTAGCCTATCCTAGATCAGGGCTTTGGACTCCTAGCCTACCCTTGGGGATTTAGACTGCATGGCACTTAGCGTTCCACAAATATTATATGGAAAACTTCCCCCCATGGAAAATATATTACCTCATCGATTCCGGCTCACGGGATAGAATAACCCTACCCTTGATACACTATCTTAGGACTCATCCCCCTAGCTTCGATGAAATCCACGCCCCGCTCTCAACAGCTAAAGAAAATACTGATTTCAAATATTTTACCATGTGTCTTGGGGCAAAGGCGCATAATAAAGCAGTGCATATATTGATGTCCTCACTCGATTTTGAAGGAAAAAAAACCAAAGGAGGCATTTACTGGTGAGAACCCTAAGGTATTGCATTTTCATGTTTTTGGTTAATCAATTTACATTCATGTTCCTAATGAAAAAAAGAACTAAGCTTCAATCGTCGAGTATAAATATTCGGATCTACATTCCCGCGCAGAGGAAGACTATGGTAAGCAAGGACATGAAGTTCGATGAGGATGTATGGTGTTCAAAGTAACAGGGGCCTCCCACGGAGATTGAGGAAAGAGAAAATCTTCTTGTCCAAATTCTGATATGAACTTGAAGAAAAAATAAGATGAAATGAGCAAGGTTCTAGTAAATAAAAAAGGCCTCAATACCCTCAAGTTCAGACAGGTAGCCGAGATGGCTTGCTAATTCCCCATCCCAAGGTTTCGAACTACGTGAGAACTCCCCTACCCTTATTGGAATTCGAACATAGTTAGAATGGGGGATTTGCTAAGGCGTTTCAACCTACGTTGGAATTCTTCAACCATACCCTAACAATTCTTGGGGGTGGTAGGAAACCCTCCCTAGTTTCCTCTTCTTCAACCCGATCCAGTATTCCGAAGTAAGGACTTAATAAACTCATTCAATAATTGATGGATGGACCCTAGAGATATATTAGTGAAACCACTTAGTTAGAAGATCTAGTTCCTTTCCACCTTAATCAGCATCCCTTTATTAGATTATATTATGAATGAAATGAGATGCTCCACCCTAACATGTGTCTAAAGTGGTGATAGAATGCACAGAAACAGCCTTGAGGGGCTTCTAACCAGTCTAAATGTGTGGTCATCAGGCCAATAGAGAGTTGGAGGGCCACCGTTTCTTGGATGTCCTTCTGTCTCCAATCGAAAGAGTGCAAAGGCATAGGAAAGCTGATGGTGGCCCTCACCATATGAATATTGAGTCGATGGCGGCCTTATAGTCGAGAGTTCGGCTTTAAACATAATATGATCATACAATAATAATAATATCATATTATTTTAAAATATATATTTTTTTTATAAAAAAAAAGTAGCCATTTAAAATAATCTGTAAAAATATATTAAATACAATAATATATTTATCATATAAATAAATCTTTTTTAAAATTTACACTAGGACTAAATTTTCCAGGGACTAAATTTGAGGATTGTTTTTAATAGTAAATACATTAAAATACATTAAATGTTAATAAAACTGAAATAATCTTCACTACCTAGATGTCATGAACACCCTATTTAATTTAATTATGGATTTAAATACTTGTTATGGTATTGTTTTAATGAGTAACAAATAAGGGTATTTGTTAATAGTATTTTAATAAATTATCTTTGGTATTTTCAAAGAGAGTTAATAAATAATTTTCCTTGAGTAAAAGGAAGAAGTAACTGATTGGTAAATGATTCCAAGATTCCAGGGTAAAAAGTTGGAGACAGATCTGATAGTTAACATTCCAAAGAAAGGATTTATAGGAAAATCTTGGGAAGGAATGGGGTTCTGTGCAGATGATATGAAGGGTGAAGCAACAGGTTGTTGCTATGAGTATTCCAATGTTGGTGATGAAACTAGTGGAGCTCATAAAATACCCAGAAGAAGAAGGGACTGGATTTAATCCTGAGGTCTAACTTCTTACCTTATTGAAGAACCTAGAACCTGGTGACGAGCAAGGGGGGAGATGGGGACGTAATCACCTTGCTCACAGTTGGGAGGACCATCAGACTTCAGAAATATTTCATCTGGAATTAGGTACTGTAATATCTTAGATTTATGGTTCATGCTATTTTAGCAATAGGAAATATAAAAGTCTACTGTTGAAAACTATAATGTAGGGATATTTGGGTTAATTCCTATCCTACTAGAAATTAATATGATAAAATGTGTGAAGACTGCATGCTATTGTGTTTATATAACTCATACAAAAAACAGTTATGCAAATACATTACAAGAACGTGATTATAGATAGGATTGATGCAAATAGGAAAATGCAGTAAACTTGCAATTTACAAAACATAGTAAGAAATCCATATAATATATAACAAATGCAGTGAATAAGAAAAAGGAAATCCTATCCATTACCTTCAAAACATGGGCCACAGATTTTCCCAAAACATATAGTCAAATAGAATTAGAAATCAAACGATTAACATGAAGCACCCTGAGGGGATATGAATAACATTAAATATAAAAACTCAAAGTTTATGCCCGAGGGTTTAGAATCTAGACCCAAAGAGAGGGTCACAATTCAAGTCCCATAGGGTAGAAAACCCATATAGAGAATACTCGGAGATAAACTACCCATGCAAGAAAACTCTGCAAATTCTAAAGAAATCAGTTATGAAATATAAGTGCGAATAAATCAGCAGGAAAGTAAAGATTAACAAACGCTCTTTAAATATTCAAAGAGAAATAATGTGTTTTGATTGTGCTGGTAAAGTCTTGAATGCCGACAAAAAAACCAAATTTACCCCTGGAAGTCCAACAGAGAACATAATTATTACATGCATTAGTATCAGGCTCAATGATATAGTGCCACAACAGATATTACCAAAAGCCAAGCTAAAGGCTGCATAAAATTCAAACTACAATATGAAGTCAGGTCCACTATTAAGTAAAAACTAGGTCTTAGTTAAAATTTAAATGTGTGATCAAGAAAAATAAGGTTCAGGTCGGATAAAAATATAGGGGTGAGCCTCACTCAAATCCTGAAAACATAAACCAAACCGAAAAGACTTACAGCAAGTCTGAGAGAAATATCTTGCTGGACAAAAACTGACAACCCTGCAGGAGATATAGCATGCCGTAATCAATGACTGTAGACGAATCCCTTGAAAAAACCCTTGACCATGAGAATTAGTTAAAACATACTGTGAAGGAAGCCACGGGAGGAACATCCCAGGAAACCTTGTCTTTCGACTTCGACTAGTTTCCCAACCTGTTAACGTTGCGATGACAGTGAAGTAAGGTCACTAACCCACGAAAATAAATTCAATGATAGTAATATTCAAAAAAAAAATATAACCCATAGAGCTCAGAGTCGTGGACCATACCTAGAGGTGTGGAAATGAAGTTTGGCCTGAGATGTGTCTCTTTGCATCTTCATGCCCAAACGTAGTGCAAATTTGTAAGCTAAGATGGGGCCTACGAGGAGGCAGAGAAGATTCCTCTGTGAAATTTGAAGGAAAAATCATAAACCATTACAAGAAAACTCTTGCAGAATCTATGACCTAGAACAAATAAACTATGAAAATTTAAGTTGCAAACCTATAAACTGCAAATGAGAAAAATTATGTAGAAGGGATTGAATCAAACCTCTACGACATGAGTGAATAAACTGTATTATCCCAACCAGGTAGCATTCCAGATGAATTTAAAGCCTTTGCATGTTGTCACAAAACGACGACAAATATTTGCAGAGCTTGGAGTCGGTTTCTGTCAGTGGAGCGAGTGAATGACCAAACAGAAGGATGGGGTGGGTGGTTACCCTAACCAACCCACCCCAAGCCCACACCGTTGTTCTCCTGGATAAGAATCAGATGGACTAGATCGGGACAGGACATAGGGCAGACACGTGTAATCATTTCAAATATAAATGCATGCAATGATAGCTACCATTAACCAGTTGAATCAATTGTACTGCAATTATGAAGAAATTAAATGAGTATGCTGGGAAATCCGTCGTCAATATACAAAGTACCATGTGGTCAATTAATCCCATAACAAAACTATAGTTCGTGCCATGGGAGAAATCCCAATCAGGATGGCTGAGTGTACATGTTGTATAAATGAATAATGTCAACCCTTGTTTTATGGAATTGTTTCATATATTTTGTTGGACCTTAATCATATAAGTAGAGTATGTAAATGGTACCTTGACATATTACATGAAGGTAGATGTAAAAGCATTTTAATTTCGTAACTGGATTACTCTTGATAGGAAAACTATTACTAGAGATAATAGAGGAATATATTTTTTTTTTTTATGAATGTTTTGTTTAAGGTGTATAGCTGTTACAAGTGGTATTAGAGTGTGGTTACATACTGGGGCCATTTGGGCCAAAAAAAACATGATAGTCATCATTTTGAATTTATTTTTTTCTTTCATAAAGTTTAAATGTTGGAATTGTGGAAAGTATAGGAATAGATTTTCACTAAGCTACCATGAGGAGGGGATCTAGCCATCAGGCACCCAAAAACATAGGAGAAACCCATTCTATGACCAACCCTGAGGTCAATCCCGAAATGTGGGTGCAGTTAAGCGTAGACCAGCACCAACAAACAAGCAGAATGTTTCCATATCAACAACAACCGACAAACAGGTTGCTTGAAACTATGCAGCAAATCCAAACAGAGATGCTCAAGGTTCGGGGTGATAATGAAATATTGATGAGAGAACAAGAAATGATATTAAAAATACTTTCTAATCAACAAAATCATCCCAATGCAAAACCTAGTCCCGAGAGGGACACTCAGGAGGAAGGAGAACAGGGGCAACAACCCCTACATGATAATCCCGAAGGCCGTAGAATGCCACGAAGTAATAAGAGTCAAACCTACAATGAGGCTGAATCTAGGAATATTTTAGAACAACAAGAGCTGAGGAAACAAAAAGTGGAATTGCAGGGTGAATTTCGGAAGATTAAGCCTCCCACCTTTGAAGGAGAAGTTGAAGAAATGGCAGAAGCCTGGATCATAAACATGAACAATTACTTCTAGGTATACGAATATAACAACAAACTGAAATCTCATTTAACCATTTACCAACTGCGGGAGTAAGAAACATTGTGGTCGGAAGAGGTTAAGAATGTGCATGGGGTGGAAGACCAAAATGTAACTTGGGATGAGTTCCAACAATATTTCAAAGATAAGTATCTGACTGAAAATTTATACGATGAAAGGTTTCAAGAGTTTCATGATCTGAAATTGGGGAAAATGTTTATGGATGTGTTTGTTAAGAAATTTACTTTTTTATTACGATATGTACCTTATTTGCACGATGAGAAGGCAAAAGTGTAAAAATTTTTGAGCAATTTGCCATTACATATGAAAGAGAAGATTGAATTCGTGAACCTGAAAAATATGGATGAAGCGATAAGGAAAGCACGGATGTGCTATCAGCAATCCAAACCCAAGGAAGAAACTAGAAAAAGTTGGTTGTCCCGAAAAATAATAGATCTGGAAACTATAGGAAAGCTACAAGGAATCTGTTGATTAAACAGAATGGAAAAGGTAAATCAAAGACCAAGTGGGCTGGTGAGGAGCGGCATACCGAGGCTTCTGGTAGACCCGACATTGGATAGTCTCAAAAACCTTCGTTACAATGCTAGGGGTGTGGGGAGGTGCATTATTTAAAAAACTGTCCTCATCAAGGAAGAAATGAAGTGGCAGCAAACCTGCAATAGGAATCGACTGTGGGAGATGTGGCTCGAAACATACCCAGAATCAATGCAGCTCTAGAGGATCAGCAAGAAGACTTCCAACCAACCATGAGAGAGTTAGAAGGTAAGTTACAAACCTAATCTGTTTCTATTTTAGTTGATCTTAGGGCCAGTTTGAGCTATATACACCCTCAGATAGTTGAAAGTTGTAAATTACAAAACCAAAAATTTAAGAATCCTGTTTTAGTTTAGCTGGCTACAGGGGCAAGAAGGTGGGTCAATCCTAAAGTACCAAACTATGAGTTGAGTATTGGGGATCATCACATCACTGTGGAACTTAACATTCTAGCTTTGGGATCTTACGACATTTTATTAGGGATGGATTGGCTGGAGAGACATTGGTCACTAGTGGACTGTAAGGATAAGATTATTTATTTTAAATCAATGGATGGGACACGACAATAATTGCAAGGCATTAAGAAATAGTTGCAGTTACGACCCATTACAACATCTCAATTAAGTAAATTCATAGGGAAAGGATGCCAACTTTATGCCATTCAAGTGGTATTCACCAACGCCAAAGACAAGACCCTTATGCTGGAGAGCATTCCTATTGTGAAAGAATTCCAGTATGTGTTTCCTGAGGAAATTCCAGGACTTCCACTAAAAAGGGATAGATACTTTACTACAGAAATAATACTCGAAGCAACACCTGTGTTCCGAACTCCTTATAGGATGAGTGTGCCTGAATTAACAGAACTAAATATGTAGCTACAGGAACTAATGGATAAAGGCTAAATTCGGCCAAGTGTGTCCCCATGGGGAGCACTTGTGTTGTTTCTGAAAAAGAAACATCACACTATGTGCATGCGTATGGATTATCGACATCTCAACAAATTGACTGTTAAAAACAAATACCCACTATCGCATATAGATGACTTGTTCGATCAGGCCAAAGGAGCTAAAATGTTTTCGAAGATTGACTTAAGGCCAGGTTACCACCAGATCTGGATCAAGGACGAAGATATAAGAAAAACAACATTCTGTACCCAGTATGACCATTATGAGTTTCTGGTCTTACCTTTTGGATTAATGAATGCAGCAGCCACCTTTCTGAGCTTAATTCATGGAAATTTTTAGCCCTACTTGGATAAATTCGTTTTGATTTTAATTGATGACATATTAATTTACTCTAAGAATAAGGAAGAACACAAGGAGCATCTGCGCATTGTGTTGAAAATTTTAAGAGAACATTAGCTCTATGCTAAGTTTAGTAAGTGTGACTTCTTTAAAGAATAGATCCAATATTTGGGACACGTGATTTCTGCTGAAGGGATTTCCGTGGACCCAAAAAAGATAAAGACAATCATGGAATGGAGGGTCCCAAAGAATGTAGCAGACATACGTTCATTTATGGGTTTGGCTGGCTATTATCGACGATTATCAAAGGTTTCTCTAAAATATCTTTTCCAATTACTTCCTTGCAGTGGAAGGGATGAGTCTTTAAGTGGACTCAATATTGTCAGAACAGTTTTGAGTTATTGAAGGAGATGTTAACTACTGATCTTCTATTCTGAAAGTAGCAGTTCTGAGTAAAGTGTTTGAGGTATGTATTGATGCTTGTAAGGAGGCTGTAGGAGCAGTATTGACTTAAGAGGGAAGATTCATAGCATATGAATCTAGAAATTAGAAGGATCATGAGCAGAGGTATTCAACCTATGACTTGGAACTAATTGCGGTAGTGCATGCACTGCAGATATGGAGGCATTACCTGCTAGGGAAAAGGTTCGTGCTGAGAACTGACCACAATAGTTTAACTAGCTATTTTAAACAAGTTGACTTGAAAGAACGCCAATCTAGGTGGAATGCTTTCCTAAGTGAATTCAATTTCGATATCCAACATGTGAAGGGTAAAGAGAACCAGGTGGCCAATGCATTAAGTAGGAAGCTGCATGGCATCTATGAAATTTACTTTAATCAAATAGAATTCAAATTTCAAGAACATGTTTTAGAGGCAGCTAAGAAGGACCCTGAATACCAGTTCTTATGGTAGCAGGAAAAAGCAAACAAAGAGCAAGGGAAGCAGTCGAAGTTTGAAATAAATGATAAATAGTTCTTGGTCGACCAGAAAGAATATATATTCCAAATCAAAACAATATAAATATAATTATTTTGGATGAATATCACATGAGGTTCTATGCAGGACATCCAGGATATTACAAAATGTTAACTGCAATTAGAAAATATTATACCTCACCTAGACTTTGAAAGGGCATTGCAAAGTATTTGACCAAGTATTTAGAATGTCAACAAATTAAGGTTGAGCATCAGCATCCCGCAGGATTGCTTCAGCCTATCCCAGTACCAGAATGGAAGTGGGAATTCATTTCCCTTGAATTCATCACTGGGATACAAAAGAATAGTAGGCATAATGATTTGATTATGCTGGTATTTGATAGACTCAGTAAGGTGGAACATTTTATCCCTGTCTAGTCCACTTACAAGATGGTACAATTGTTGACATTTTCATGAGAGAAATTTTTAGATTACATGGTATCCCTCGAGTTGTTATTTTAGATCGTGATGTGAAATTACTTTGACATTCTAGAAGACGCTATTTAGTGGTTTGGGGACACAGTTACAATTTAGTATTGCTTATCATCCGCAAATGTATGGGAAAACAAAAAGGGTGAATCATATTTTAGAAGACATGTTTCACATGTATGTAATGCAACAGCACATGAAATGGGAGGAGTATCTACATTTGGTTGAGTTGGCTTACAATAACGGGTATCAATAATCCCTTAAGATGAGCCCCTTTGAGGCATTGTATGGGAGACAATGCCGAACTCCTATAAACTGGATAAATCTATAAAATAAGAAGATGCTTGGGCCGGACATGCTGGAAGAAATGGAGCGAGAGTTAACGAAAATCAGACAGAACTTAAAGGTTGCTCAAGACCAGCAAAAATTGTATGCTAATAAGAAAATAACCTTCCGGGAATTCGTGATAGGGGATCATGTTTACGTAAAAATTAAACCAAAGAAAAGCACATTGTGATGTAATACTTGTGCCAAGTTGGCCCCCAGATATTGCGGGTCATTCGAAGTCTTGGAAAGAATAGGACGGTGGCCTACCGACTAGCTCTACCAAGCCATATATTAGTACATAACATTTTTCATGTATCATTATTGAAATTTTACATACATGACCCCAAACATGTGATACATTGGCAGGGTATACATGTAAGTTAACAATGGATTACAATTGAGTCAAAAATAAAATTTCTGATTTAAAATAATGATGATAATTGTGGTATGCAGGTAGAATCGGACAACGAGTTCCTGGTAGAACCACAACATATTCTATATCAGAGATAAATAACGCTATGGAGGCGAGTCATCCCCAAAGTTAAAGTGCAATGGAAGCACTTTGGCCTGGAGGAGGCTACTTGGGAGGACGAACATATTATTCAAGAATCCTATCCAGAGATGTTATTTTTTATTAAATAAGATCGAGGATGGTGTTTGCTTCAGCAGGGGAAGATGTAACACCCTGTTTAATTTAATTATGGATTTAAATAATTGTTATGGTATACTTTTAATGAGTAACGAATAAGGGTATTCATTAATAGTATTTTAATAAATTATCTGTGGTATTTTCAAAGATAATTAATGGATATTTTTCCTTGAGTAAAAGGAAGAATTAATTGATTGGTAAATGATTCCAATATGCTAGGGTAAAAAGGTGGAGACAGTTCTGACAGTTACCATTCCAAAGAAAGGATTGATAAGAAAATCCTTTGAATGAATTGGGTTCTGTGCAGATGATATGAAGGGTAAAGAAGCATGTTGTTGCTACGAGTAATCTAGAGCTGGTGAGGAAACCAGTGGAGCTCAGAAAATACCCAGAAGAAGAAGAGACATGATTTAATCTCGAGGTCCAAATTCTTGTCTCATTGAAGCACCTAGACCCTATTCAAGAGGAAGGAGGGAGCTGAGGATGTAATCGCCTCACTCATGGCACAGGGGCTTCACTGCGGGAGCAATACCATACCACGTGGGTTCATATTGGGGGATATATAATGAGGAAAAAATGACATTATATATTGTGGGATATATAGGGGGTAAAGGGTTTTTATATTGGAAAGTATAAAAAATGGAGCTCAAAGTCAATGAAAAAATATAAAGGGGTATAAAAAATATTAATGAAAAAATGGATACCTACAATATATAGTGAAAGTAGGGGCTTTTTAAATTGGGAAGGCGTATTGGGTTTATATTGGGAGGGAGTTAAATAATGTGATTTTTAATAATATTTTCCAATATGTACTCAAATTAAAGGTATTATTTAATATGCTATGATCGCACGTGATATGTTATAGGTTCATTGAGTGAAGCCCCCGTGACTCATGGTTGGGAGGACCATTAGACTTCAGAAATATTTCATCTGCAATTAGGTACTATCGTATCTTAGATTTCAGGTTCATGTTATTTTAGCAATAGGACATATAAAAGTCTACTGTTGAAAATTACAACATAGGGATATTTGGGTTAATTATTGTGCTACTAGAATTAATATGATAAATTGTGTGAATACTGCATGTGACTGTGTTTATATAAATCATATAGAAAATAGCTATGTAAATACATTACAAGAACATGTTTACAAATAGGACTGCTGCAAATTGGAAAATGCAGTAAACTTGTAATTTACAAAACACAGTGAGAAATCCATATACCATCTAACAGATGTAATGAATAAGAAACCAGAAATCATATCCATTACTTTCAAAACATGGGCCACATATTTTCCCAAAACATATAGTCGAATAGAATTAGAAGTCAAACCATTTATACGAAGCACCTTGAGGGGATATGAATAACATTAAATATAAAAAATCAAAGTTTACACCTAAGGGTTTAGAACTCGGACACAAAGAGAGGATCAGGATTCAAGTTCCAAAGGGTGGAAAACCCGTGTAGAGAATACTCAGAGATAAACTACCTATGCAGGAAAAATCTGCAAATTCTAAAGAAATTAGTTATGAAATATAAGTGTGAATATATCAGTAGGAAAGTAAAGATTAAAAAAATGATTTTAAATATTCAAGGAGAAATATTGTGTTTTGAAGTGTTGAATGCTGAAAACAAAACCTAATTTAGCCTCGAAAGGCCAACAGAGAACATAATTATTACATGCATTAGTATCAAGCTCAATGATATAGTTCCATGGTAGATATTACTGAAAGGCAAGCTAAAGGCTACATAAAAATCAAACCACAATATGAATTTTGGTCCATTGTTAAGTAAAAACCATGTCTTAGTTAAATTGTAAATGGGTGATGAAGCAAGCGAAGGTTCCAGTCGGAACAAAATAAAGGGGCGAGTCTCGCTCAAACCCTCAAACCATAAACCGATCAGACAAGACTACATCAAGACGGAGAAATCTTTTTACAGACAAAAACCCACAACCCTTCAAGAGATATAGCATGCCATAATCAATCACTATGGAAGAATCCCTTGAACAAACCCTTTTCCATGAGAATTAGTTAAAACATAACGTCAAGGAGGCCGCGGGAGGAACATCCCAAGAAACTTTGTCTTTCGGCTTCAGCCAGTTGCCCAACTTGTTAACATTGCGATGACACTGAAGTAAGGTCACTGACCCATGAAAACAACTTCAACGATAGTTTAAATCTACAAATATATATAACCCATAGAGCTCGGAGTCGTGGACCATATTTGGGGGCGTGGGACAGAATTTTGGCCTGAGATATGTGGCTTCGAGTCTTCATTCCCAAACGCAGTGCAAATATGTAAGTCGAGATGGGGCCTACAAGGAGGAAGAGAAGATTCCTCTGTGAAATTTGAAGGAAAAATCATAAACCCTTACAAGAAAACTCTTGCAGAATCTGTGGTCTAGAACAAATAAAATGGGAAAATTTAAGTTGCAAACCTATAAACCGCAAATGAGAAAAATGCTATAGAAGGGATTGAATCAAACCTCTGCGACAAGAGCGAATAAACTGTATTATCCCAACTGGACGAATTTAGAGCCTTTGCGCGCTGTCACAAAACAACCACAAAGAATTGCAGATCCTGGAGTCGATTTTTGTCGGCGGAGTGAGTGAATGACCAAATAGGAGGATGGGGTGGGTGGTTAACCTAACCAACCCACCCCGAGCTCACATCGTCGATCTCCTAGATAAGAATCAGATGGACCAGATGGAGCTAGGACACAGCGCGGAGAGGTGTAATCGTTTCAAATATAAATACATGCAATTGATAGCTCCCATTAACCAGTTGAATCAATAGTACTGCAATTATGAAGAAATTAAATGAGTATGCTGAGAAATCCATCGTCGATATACCAAGTACCATGTGGTCAATTAATATCATAATAAAACTATAGTCCGTTCCATGGGAGAAGTCCCAATCGGGATGATTGAGCATACATGTTATATAAATGAATAATGTCAACCCTTATTTTATGGAATTGTTTCTTATATTTTGTTGAACCTTAATCATATAAGTAGAGTATGTAAATGATACCTTGACATATTACATGAAGGTAGATATAATTATGGGTGAAGTAAAAACATTTGAATTTCGTAACTGGATTACTCTTGATAGGAAAATTATTATTAGAGATAATAGAAAATTATTTTTTTTTTCTTATGAATGTATTGTTTAAGGTGTATAGCTATGACATGGCACTTTATCTTTCGAGTATTGAAATTTAAAATTACATGTACAATGAATAAATAATATATCACATACCTAGCATAAGATCATTTCTTTTAGTTTTTTTTTAATATAATTTTATTTTTATAAATAATTTGTAAATCATATAAATTATCATTCATTTTATTTAATAAAAAATTAGAAATATTTTTTCTTTATAAAATATATATAAACTAAAATTAATATACAAACAAAAAAAACTATTAAAAATTATACAAATTTAACTAATAACCAATTACCATATGACTACTTGAAAAAAATATAAATATTAAATAAATTTCTGTCTTTGAGTTTAATCACTTATGATTAATGATAACAATTTGATTAATCCTAAAGACAGCCATCTACTATTCATATTGTCAGACCAGGTGGAGAATTCTGAATCAGAGAGATGCAGAATTCTGAACTAACCAGTTAACATCAGACAAGGTGGAAGTGGAGAATTCTTAGTCAGACAAAGTGGAAAATTCTGAGCTAGCCAGATAACAATGATTGCAACAGTAGCAGAGATTTTCACATACTCCATATAACTTATCATGGCAACGCTCATATCTTTTCCCGTGGCGACATGCCAGCTATCTTGCCATGGGATTGAAAACACTCAAATCATTAATCTTTTCACATAAAATAAAAAGACATATTGATCAACCAAGAGTGTAGGTTACAATAAATTCAAAATACTAGGTTACATTTGTCTGAGTTGGCATTTATAAACTCCCACAAGCCGCCACTCTGAAGTGAAAAAAACAACATAAAACGTTAACCTAATAGTACCTAAGCTCTCTCATATCACGATCGAAACAACGCCGCTTATCGTTATGGCTCCATTGCTGTTTGGGATCTGGCCCGTGTTGTTGTGCCATCATTCAAAACGACAGAAATAAAAACACATTTTTTTTCTTTTTGATTGTCTCTGATGAGGCCATATGATGGACCTGTCATTTGGTGAGTCATCAGGAACAATCAAACAAGGTATCAACAGTTAAAATCAAATGTGAAATTCCTGTTTGGCCACGTTGCTTTAATTCCGTCCAAAGTTATTTGTGGAGACCCTTTTTTCTTTTCTTATTTTGGAGATAAAATTATGATGGCAGACACAAACAATGATGCTCCATGCTCGTTGTACCAAGTATTACCCACGGGGATTAGTGAGTATATTACATATGATTATTATCTTTCCAAGTCTCATAAACTAACGACATTGAGTATGGCTCTTTAAAAGAGTGTACCTGGAAAAATTGACAATCTTTATCTTCCACAATTAGTTATAGTAAAAGCCCTAGCCTAGTCAGTTATGGTGAAAATCTCACTGTCTTTGATTTTACATGGGTCTTTTGAATTAAAAATTAATTTTAAATAATTTAATTGAGAATAAATTAATTTAATTACGAACATTTTTAGAAAAAATATATTGTCAAATTTATGGAACAAATTTATGTATTTCAAAGTAAAATGTAGTGGGTCTTCAAATTTATTAAAGAACAAATGAATAAAATCAATAGTTGAGCTATGTGACTAGTAAAGACAAGTATTGTACTAGTCTCTACATTTTTAATTGGCTGGAATTTCCTTAAAAGCATTTTCACTCATGGATATTTCTATTATCCTAATCTATGAACTTGGTTTAATTAGATATACAAATTCTTTCTCTCTAATTTTTTTTATTTTTTTCTTCAATATGAGCAATTTAGCTCATTTATGAAAGACAAGATTAAAAAATAGATAGAAAATATAATATTAGAGTTGGATACTTAGCTACAAAAAAAGGAGAATAGATTATAGGATATGGAAAAGCTAAGACAAAGAAAGAAAAAATCAACACAAGAAGAAAATGTCAATAATATAGAGAATCTTAACCTGATGTATAATTGAAATAGATAGAAGAAAAGCTAAATAACAATTTGGTCCTAAATAGTATGGAAAGTAAATTGGATATCAAAAGCATCAAAAAAAAAAAAGAGAGTAAACTCATAGAGTTAGAACACGAGCTTAAGAAAAGAGCATTAGATCTCATAGTTTTTATTTTAAAGGAGAAAAAACACGAGCAAAAAATACCAAATAAATTATAAATTGAAACAACTAATGTCATAGAGGCAAAGAGGAACAAAGAGTTAGGGAGAAATAACTTACCATAAAGATATGTTAATTCATGTTAAGGTAAGCTTTGATGACCATAAATATGACATACCCAATAAAAATCCAAATATAAAAGGATATGCAATATTTAAAATTGAAGATCATATTCCATAAGACCAACTTGAATTAAAAGAAAAAGTTCAAAAGATAATTTAAGTAAAATAAGAAAAATTTAGGAAATTGATATTATACTGGTTCGAAACTAAGGGTGTGAATAATTTAACATTATTATAAAAGGATTTGTCTTATTATTGGTATTGAACAAATCCTACCTCAAAGGGATCATAAGCATAACTTATTACAACAATAATAATAATAATTAAAAAATTAAAAAATTCCTCTCCACAAAAAATGCCCTTTCAATTAGTACATTTAGATGAATATCATAAATATTTTAATGTTAAAAATATGTATATATAAATTTATTATTTCTTTAGCAGATTAACTTTACCTTTTGATGAAAAAATTAATCTAGAAAACAATTGTCCTTAAGATAACAAAGAACAATATATTTATATTGTGAGAAACTATCACACTATCCTTTATCTAGGAAACTTTAAACCTAGAACAAAAACTAATCAAGCTATCATTTAAAGCAATGATTCCCACCCCAATCCTCTATGGTTAGATGAGAATCTTATTTTAGCTAGAAGAGACAAAATAAAATTTGAAGATTTGGTCAAGAGTTGTTTAGTACCAAGTTGATCAAGCTTTGTAGTTCTTGAGATCTAATAATTTTCAATGCTCTAATCAGTGGTTAAAATCCAACTACATGACTTGGGTTCATTATCTTTATAGTAGTGTTATATATTATGTGATCTTTGATATCCTTGTATACAACCAAATACTAAATTTTGACTTTCTATATGACCATGAGCTTGAATTTGGTCAAATACCCTTAAAACCAACTCTAAACTTTGTATTACACAAAAGCAACATTGAAGATAATTTTGACAACTAAAAGAATTTGATTTTTGACAAAAATAATACTAATATGTTTAAAGGATTTAAATAACCAACTAAATCTCGTATCAAATTAAAAAAATATGCATAATCTCTATTATAATATTATGACAACCCTCTAAACTTTCATCAATGAGTTCTTTACCAAGGTATTGTATAAAAATAAAAATACAATGGCCAACCCTTTGTATAATAAACAATGCAATATTGTTAGAAAACCATCAAGGATTCTTCTAATGAGTCCTTAAAATATAAAATATAAATAGATACAAACCCTTAATCAAAAGGAAAAAATGTACTATATAAATGTGACAAACCTTTTTATTGCACCTTGCCTAGATGTCACTATGTGAATTGTTATGTAAATTTATCTGAAAATTTAATCAATGACTGAAATGAATGGGAGGACATGGATTCAAATTTCTGGGGAGGAAAGGTTGTTTGTCATGTATTAAAATTGGGCCACACCTACCTCTTTTACTTCCATTACCTATCACCCTAACCGATTTAAGAGCCTTCACTAATAGGAAATAAAGCTTTGGTATGGGAAACTTGAGTGGAGTATGATGCCCATATTGTCCATTAATCATGGGATGTAATGGAGAGAGGATGATTGTCTAGAGGGGATGTGAATTCAACAAGAAATATTGAAAAATGGAACAAAATAGAACAAAATGAGAGGTAGCTAGAAGAAAGCGTGACATAGAAAAAAACTTGAGCAGTTTCATAATAATACATCCCTAATCTAGTGCTTTTTGGTTGGGAAAAATCATTCCCTATTATTGTGATGAGGCTTGGTTCATGTGCATATGTGTGATTGGCTAGTGATAGGATCGGTGGAGAGTTGAATTAGATAATGCTTATTGAGTAAGTTGATAAACCACTAAGTGCTCATTGGATAAGTTGGTAAACCAATTCATGCTTGTTGAATGGGCTCATAAACCACTTGGGTGATTGTTGGAAGGCTAAGAAACCACTAGGTAAGTAAGCTGAGTCATTTTGGTGGTTATTGAAAAGAGTTGATAAACCACTAAGTAAATGTTGAGGAAGATAATAAACTACTTAGTGCTTGATAAGTAAGTTGATAAACCACTTGAATACTGTGTTACATACTCTTGTAGTGCTTTCCTTGAAAATTTATCTAATAAACCACCTCTATAATGTATTCAATATCTTGGAACTGGGAAGTACTCTAGCTAGACCTTAGGTGAATCCCTATGATTGATATGAGAGAGGAAGGGAGTCATTGTGGTGCTTACTACCATAAAGAAGTTGATAAACCACCTTAACAGTGGACTCCTTTTACAAAGTGTTTGAGTAAAACTCAATGTGAATCTCCTTTAAGAAAGTATCTCCTTAGAATCTGAATCTAGCTTGGGGGTGGTCAATTGCAATAAATATCACGGGGTAGTTGGCTTATTGTTGGGTGGAGAGTTGAAGTATCTCCTTCAAGTGCCAACCACTTCAAATTATTCATATAAATATAATGATTTATTTCTATTTTAACTATGAATGATAGAGGTTCAATTGCTTCGAATAAACCATTTGGGAGTGGGGACCTTACCCCTAGTTATTTTTGTGGGGAGATAGATTATAGATTTAAGGCAATCTAACTTGGATTATCACTTGACAAATGTGTAGATATAAGGAAAGGCATACTTACCCAACCTTTGGACATTGAATGAATGTTCCCACAAAGTTATAAAGAAGATCCCAAAAAAGTAGATTTGGTTGGTCTTGATCCTAATAGGGGTCCTAGCTCACTAGCTCATTGGTATAGAAGGAGTAGGTCTTGAAAGGTTCACTAGCTTATTACTAGGGCTAGAAATCTAGCTCTGCTCAAGTGAGGTCACTTCCCTAAGGTTCCAAATGCACATATATAATCATAGATCATTTACAATATTTGTGTTGTTTGTTCTTACCATACTTATGCTTAGTGGGATTTAATATTTGTGAGCTGTATTCAAGTTGTGTGAGTCTTGAATTCGTTCTCCCCATTCTGCTCCTTCAACACTACTCATGGAAGGTTGTTGAATTCATTGCATGTTCATGGTGAATGTGTTTCCTTATATGTCTTTATGGTTAACTTGAACTTATGGCACTATGTGATTGTTGTTATCTTCATGAATTGTAGGGGTACATATATGAATATGACTAATTGTGTGGGTCTCTCAATTAACCTATTATTAAATATGTTTTCAGTTATTGGATATGGCTAGAATTGAATTACTGATTTCTGTACTTTAGATTGTAGATTATCTCACTTGTTAAGAAGGTAACTTAAGTGTTGTATGTTAAATGAGGATTCAACTAGTGTTGATAGTCACCTGGCATAAGAGTGATGTAATGATTCTTTAGTTTGTGCACATTTGTATATTCTTGTGATATCTTGAGATCCACAAATCAAAGCTTTCTCTATAGCTTTCTTGTGGAAGCTATCCTTTGGAGCCATTTATTTCTTTTACTTAGGATCTAAGATAATTTAAGCTATGTTGGTACGCTTGAGTTCATGTGGGCATAACATAGTATCTCTAAGGGTACATTTCTCAGGATTTGGCCCTTGTCTAAAAAAATTTCTCTTATGGAAAATGCCCTAGTATTTAAGAAATTCAGGTAAAGTGCCATGATTTTCCTTCTCTACAAAACTTTAGTAGTAATCCAAAACTTAATTGGGACTAGATGACCCTCTTAATGTACTTAGTATCTGGGGAAAATACTTCTTCATCTCTTAACTATTGTTTGTATCTGGATATTCAAGGGGAAGATTTCCAATCTCATTCATGGATGCATCTGGTAATCCAATCATTCAAATGGACAAGGAAAGTACTCATAAAAAATGGTTTGGATTCAGTTTGATCAAATTTTATGATAAACATAACTTGTAACGATATATCTAGGGTGAGCCTAGAATTGGTGGTACCTTTGTGCAAGTGTCGAATTTACTCATGAAGATGAAAATTGTATCCAAGATCCATAGAATCTAGATATTGATGAGTTTTTACACACACAAGAGGTCATTGATAAGGCTAGGATTATATTTCTATTAAGTATCGTCCTCTCTGATTATCCTCCACAGTGATTTATGATGAAAGTCTTGATGTCGTTGATTTTCATGGGCCTCTTGAATTAAAAAGTTCAACTAATTTGAGCTAATTTGAGTGAGAACACTTTTGAAATAAAATATTTTTAAATTTATGGAAAAAAATTATTTATTTCAAAATATAATGTATTCAAAATCATTTAGAGACAGATGAATAAAATCAATATGTAAGCTATGTGATTGGAAGAGACAAGTATTGCTCAAAGAAAGATCTTGTTTTCTATATTGTGTTATAAAATAATAGATATTGTTTCATTAATTACATAAAGACCTACTAATCATATATATCCTCCATTATAATTTTAGTTTCACATTGTAAGCCTATATGATCTATATTAACACATAGAAACAACCACTCTACCTCATGGAGATTTTGGAATTTCTTGGAGGAAGTCAACTCTAACTTTTGTCTGAAGGAAAAAAAAGAATGGACTACATTTGCACAATATAATAAATATATTGTAAATTTACACAATATAATTTTGTGTTTAAAGATGTTTGTTTGAGAGGAACTTAACCCTAAATTTTATCTCATGAAAAATCATATTTGTAAATTTACACAGTATAATTTTTTTTGTGTGTCAAATTGTAAAAAATTGTAATGAGGTTTGTAATTTGAAATTGTAATGAAGATCAAGCACACATTTCAAGGAAGCTAGTTAAATTTGTTTCACTTCACTACAATGAACATATATGCTTCATTTATAATTAAATTTAAATAATCTAAATTGAAGAGTGTATATTTTATCATTCTCTAAATTTATACATTTCATATTTAAAATTTTAGCCTTGAAAAATTTTGTTTCAAATTTTCTTGAGTGCACATACTTTTTTTTGCATCCAAATTATCATAGTGTAAACTTGGAAAAGATAAATAAGAAGGAATTTTTGCACACAGTAACATAGGTTAAGTATAGTGTAATTATATAGTAGTCTAAAGTTCATACTTGGACCGTAGTGGGTTTGGCCCTAGAGTGGATTTTTTATTGAATAGGAAAACGGGAATGAGAAGGTAGTAAAAATTATTATTTTGGAAAATTTGGATTTCATTCTAAAATATTTATTTTGGAAATTTGAGTATGGAATATCGTGAGAAATATTGGTGTCTCTAGACTAGAATATTAATTTTTCGATTTACTATCCACTGTAGGTTTTGGTATTTTCTAAGAATTTAAAAAAATTATTTGGCCTTTAATGAAGGTTGAGGAGTGCATTCAATGAAGCTAGCCAAAATGATATTACTCTACTAATATGCATCTCTAAGCTTCATTTATTGGTTGACTTGAGTGATTCAAATTGAAGAGTGTGTCTTTCCATTTTCCACCTTTCTCTATTTTTATAATTTCATTTTTTCCTAAAATTTTTCTGCTTCATATTTATTTCAACATGCATAATTTACATCATTGTGAAATTTTGCAAACTTATATATACGTGGGAACAATATTTATATGAACTTTGGAAAACTTAAAGAATGTGTACATAGTTTCAGTATTATGTAATTATCTCTCAATCCAAATTTCATATCTAGGGCATGTTTGTTTGGGCCATTGATTGCATTTTGACATTAACTATAAACATTAATAAACATTATTGATTTCTATTATGGTATGTTTGGATTTAATTATAGAATATTTATTTTGGATAACTAAGTATGAAATAATGTATAAAATGTTTATATATCCTAGTTGGAATATTTTTCTTTTCGTTTACCATTAGATACAAGCCCTAATGTGCATTTCATTTAGGAAATTAACCTTATTTTTTACCGAGTGCTAAAAAGGAAAATTTTAAGTTTGTTTGCATAGTGTAAAGTATTTCGTGTTAAATTAAAACAAAAAATTTAATTTAATTGTATAAAGGTACGCAATTACTTAATACAAGCTCTCTAGGTTGAATCATTAAAATAGCCTTCTAATGAAGGTTATGAATACATTTTAATCAAGTTAGCCAAAATTCTTCACTTCACTAATATGCAAATGCAAACCCAAACCCAATCTTCATGCCTTAGAAAAATTGTGTGATTGAAATTGGAGAGTGCATGCTTTTTCATTTTACACTTTTAGGTATTTTCATATTTTCAATTTGTGCCTTACATTTTCTCCTTTGGGTTTGCTTTAGCATGCATAATTTTCCATTGGTGTGAATTTTGTCAAAATACTATATAAGTGGTAAAAATAGGTCTACAGGCATTTTTGTGAATCTAGTGGATACATAGGTTTAGTGATTTACAATTATGTTCTAATTTGAATTTCATGGCTATGGTGTACCTGGTCTATTGATTGAGTGCATTTTTGTATTTTCCTATGAAATTTGACAAATGATATTAATTGTTATTTTGAAAAACTTGGATTTTAACACAAAATCGATATTTCGGATATCTAATTATAAATTTTGTAGGAAATGTTGGTAGCACTAGGTTAGAATATTTTTTTTCCCGTTTAGCATTAGCTATAAACCCTATTATGAATTTCTTTGAGGAACTTGACCCTAATTTTTTTCCTATAGGAAAATGACAAATTCGAACGTTTCTTGCATAGCATAAAGTTTTTTGTAAAATAAAAAATTTTGAATTGTAGGAAGGTTTGTAATTAAGAAACACAAACTTTACAAGTTGAATTATTCAATTTGTCCTTGTAATGAAGGTTGGGTGTCCATTTTAGTGAAGTTAACCAAAATTTTCATGTTTCACACCATCTTAAAAATTAAATGAATTATTTGCATTATAGTGATTTCTTTTGCATGAATGATTATCTACATTAGTTTAAAACACTTGGAATTTACTTGAACAATATAAAATATAAAGATGGATTACCAATTGTTATACATTATTCTTTCTAATCTTGGTAGTGCACATTCCCTTTTTGTATCCTATTTTCATTATACCTAAAACGTAGTTGGTGTATTACATAGGGAAAATGGAAATACTAGCCACTCATACAAACATTTCCTAGTTTTGAAGGTGATTTTCCAGGTATCTTCTTCTTTGACACGAACCTGGTGATATCCAGAATTCAAGTCCAGCTTCGCGAAGTATTTTTCTTGTTGCAAATGATCATACAAATTATCTATCATAGGCAGGGGGTATCTTTTCTTGAGCGTGATTTTGTTCAATGCCATGTAATCTATACACATCCACTAAGTCCCATCCTTCTTCAGCGCATTGATGATGGGTGACCCACATCATGATGTACTCTGTCAAATGACACCCTGTTCCAGCAGCTGCTGCAACTATTTCTTCACCTCACTTTCTTCCATAACATATTTCTTGTACAATCCAATATTTGGAGACGAGGAGTTTGGAAATAGTTTTATCTCATGCTCCACTTTTCTCTTAGGTGCTAACCCTTTAATATCTTGGATCACATCCCTATATTCTTGTAACAAATCCTCCAATTTTTTTTTTAGTTCCGTAGTACACCCCTCCAGGGATACCTTGCTTCTTATTAACTCCTTTGTATACTAAATTTCTCTTAAAAACAATAAAAAATACTTCTTGTTAGAACTAATCAATTTCTTAGCCTAGTTGGCACTTAGTAGAAATTTTTTTTATGTTCCTTTGTCCACATTGATGATGAACGATTTTCCATCCTTGATGAGCTAGTACCACCATAAATCTCCTCATGAATATTGCATCATGCATGTACATGTATGGACTCTCAAACATGAATCCACATACATCAAGGACAACCACATCTAGATCTACTTCATCAATAAAATCAAAATTGATGACAAATCTAATTTTACATTATTTTTTTACCTTCAGCTCTGCATACTTATTTACCCATTCCAATGGATATGGGTTTAGACGATCACAAGCTTCTAGCCGCAACTTCTTGACTAACTCTACTGCAACAAGATTCACCTGCGATCCTAAGTCAAACAGAGCATCAATCTTTGTCTTCTTTAACTTTATCTTTATATGGAAGAGTTTGGTATTTTATTTATCTTCTCATTGTTGAAGGCTACTCAAATTCACCTTCTTCTCCACTGATGTACAAACAATCTTCTCATCCACATCCAATTTTTTTTCAACATCGTTTCTCGAATAAGTGGCCATGAGATTCTTATTTTGGTTATATTTATTCTTGTTCTTCGAGTTTACCTCTAATTGCAACTTCTAACACTTCTCCTATGTATGGCCATTAATGTTGCAGTGGTTGCTTGGATCTTGGCACTGGTGCGTTGTGGCTATCGTCTTCTTATCTTTTCCCCCCTTTTTTCCTCTCCTTCCCCTCCTTAGAAGCATCTTGTTTCTCCTTCTGCTTCGATCCACTTGATTGTGCTTTCTTTAGGTCTATGTTTTCCAGGTATTTGGCCAGTACATAAGCCTCGTCCATCGATTTGGGTTTAAACAACATCACTTGCTCGCACAGATGTTAATGTAGACCCCCCAAATACTTGAGGAGTACCTCTGGGTTCTTTGGAGAGATACCAAACATTATAGCTATCTGTCTAAAGTTTGTGGTGTATGCTTGTACGCTTTGACCCAACTTTAGCCTGAGGTAATGCCAATGGATCCATTCATCCTCCACGTACCTAATGGGATAAAAATGTGACTTAATGAGGGTTTTTAAATCCTCCCACTTATTCATTGGAGATTCTCCCTCCAAACTCAAGTTTTCCATGTCACTCTCCCACCAAGTCAGTGCATGGCCCTCTAATTCTAGCCACATGAATGAGATCTTTTTCCCTTCCTTTATATGATGGGCACTAAAATAAAATTCTAGTTGCTGCAACCAGTGGTTTAGCTTCAAAGTATCAATATTTCTATGGTACAACTTGATATCAACTTGTGATTCCATTTTAAACAAGGACTGTGATTCGTTCATGACACTCGAATTGGGTTGATCCTTTTTCAGGTCCCTTTTTTTTATTGGTTCTTTCTTTTCCATGATCTTTTGATCCTCGCTTAAATTTATCCTTTGCATTTGAACCCCTATATTCTTCAAATATCCCCATATTTCTATTCAATTTTTCCTTGAGGAGGTTTACATTGTCATTTATATCTATGACGTGTTGTTCCAACCACGTAAACCTCACATATTCAGGATCACGAGATTCATTTATAGATTCATCGACCATGATTATGGTTTTATGATTTTCGGCCCCACCGATCTAGATCCCTGCAATCTCCAAAAAATACCCAAATAAACCTACTCTGATACCAAATTATCTATAAACTTCCATGTACATTCCACTGGATAGTTATTCACAACAGATCTCATAATATTATATTAAAAATCCGAATTTCTACACTATTAGAGTTTTATTTCATTTATAGATTTGTATATTTTACAATAATTAGTGCATGCATGTGAATGGAAATTATGAATAAAAGTAGAGGAAAGAAAAAAATCTCACACACACACATAAGACACAAAATATGCTCTTGGAAACCCTTTTGATATAAAATACAGCTGGAAGATGAGGTCGCTTCGATCTCTTTTTCTGTATAGAAAATATGGTTGGAGGTACAAAGAAGTAATGTATGTGGCCCGTGGGATGATAAAGTGCACAAATACTCTCTATGTACTCTATGTACAATCTCTCTTGGCTATATTTTCTCATCTATGGAAAAAAATTCTCTCGAAAGAATGGAATTCCTCTTCCTCCTAATGGCCCGATTATAACACAACCTGATATCCTACTAGTGGTTAATTTTGACTACATCAACTCTTAAATAGAGTTGCAATATATTATTTTATAGAGTATTTTACATCACGAACATGTGGTTGGGCCATTTTTCTTGAATAATGGGAGTTGACCCAACATCCTCCCAAACTATACATGTGAAAACAGGAAGGTCAAATTCTGAGTGGAATAAATTTTTCATACGGACTCCGAGTGATGCACTTCTTGCATCGTTGGAAGGATATATTTGTATATAATAACATGAAATGGTGCAATGTTAAACTGACAAAGTTTTACCCCCAAAAAATGTCTTTTTATTCCTAAAAATTCTCTTGGAATGTTTGAGACCTTGTTTTTCCAAACTACGCCCCGCTAGTAAAAATGATCATGTAAGCTGATTCCTCCACTTTTTCCACTATGAATGCATCAATATCGATGAAAAATAATATAATGATAAAATATGGATCATATAAATTGACCTACATAGATGGAGTAGATGGTATATAATTAATGTGGCCCCAAGGCCTACACCTCGAATTCTAAGTACTCCTATCATGGATCTCATTTAGAGATTTCCACAAATGAAACGTGCTACACTAGATTGTGTGTGAGTTGTGCTATTGTGGTTATATTGTAATCAAGTGATCCAAAATCTAACGTTCCTATGTAGAGGTGTTGGGCATATACTTAGGAGTAGGTGTCTCTCTTAATGGATTGCTCCTAGCATTTGGTCAATCATAAATAGAATGAAGGCCAACCCCATAAAACTTGTTGATGTTAAAATAGTCCATGTGGAGACAAATTATGAACTTGGCCTACAATTTTTGAAGAAAAAATAATGGCACCTCCTTATTATTACAAGGAGACTTATAAAAACTCTAAATCAATGACTCGTCCAATCTCTTCTCATGGATCAAATGTGCACCGATCCATGAAATGTTATAAATTCCATGGATTAAGGGGTTGGTTGGATCTAGGGTCAATAAATAACCTCATAAGAATTTATTTGTTGATATTAAAATATTTAACTTTCTCTTTATTGATATAAATGGAGGAGAATTATCTCATCTTGATCCTATATTCAGTTATACGTATAAATTTACCATGGACTTGATCAATGGAGGAAATAATTTTCTCACGGGATTTGGTTAATGCAACTTGTGATGGTTCCCTTATGCTTCTAATATCTTCAATCAATATTTTTAATTAAGTTAAATATTTTGTAATTTGTGTTTGTGGGTTGGGATTTTCTTATGAAATAATATTTTCTTGTGGCTCTCTTGTGAGGTTGGTTTCTTGATTTGATTCTAGGTTTTCAACCATTGTAATGGGACATAATCAATATAAAGATTTAAAAATTTGTAAATAAAAAAAAAAATGAAAATTTTCTTACATACAAATAAGAAAAAGAAATGAAAGATGACTAACCTCGAAAGACAAATGACCCAAGAACCTCTTAGAGTTACAAACCTTGAGGAGCATGCACCTATTGTAATTATGTTGGAAATTTATTTTCAAATGGGAAACCACGTCTAATTGTGTTGGAAAATTATTTTCAAATGGGAATCCACATCAATGAGGGAAGCAATAAAACTCCACAACCATATTTTTATGCACAAAGTAGCATGCACATTCTTTCTTGTTTAAAAATCTATGTTATTTTTACTAATGCATGTGCATTTTTAGGCCAAGTCCAAAACCTAAAGTGGAGGTTTGGAAAATGCCTAATACAAATAAAGAGGAACTCCTATTACACAACATCTATGTGGTAAATCCCTACTCTCTTATTTAATGTCACCCTCCTAATAAACACATATTCTAATATATTTAATGAATATCATACAAAGACAAACATATATTGTTAAAATTCCAAGTTATATCAAACATTATATTAAGATATGTGGAAATTATACAAACATATTTATATCAATGGATTCAATCCGATATAACAATGTACTAAAGCTAGATACTTAATTGATTCTACAAACAATTGCAGAAATTAAACACAATAAAAAATCACATGAAGCAAAGAAAGAATCAAATCAAACCACAACACATATAATTTCTTGGGAAAATCTTGCTGCTCAAAACCCCTCTATATTATATTGTATATTAACCATGGAATCATGAAACAATTACAATGCACTCTTCTCACAAGTGTCTGTTGTACTCTACTAACTATCTCACAATGTCCTGGACATAACTAACCAACACTTAGCTAAATCTCAGCCTCTAAACAAATTGCCTTGCTTGCGCAATTCCTGATGAATGAAATCCCCATTCTTTTGGAATTTTGACCTTCCTAAACAGCGCAAGGATCATGGGCACTCCAATGGATCTCTGGTTGCATGAAAGCAACCTAATAATCACACAAATGATAGTTAACCTCCCTTTCACCTTGGAATTGACATGCATGCAGCTATTAACAGTAAATCATCAGTTGCATGGCAGATCACTGATTGTGAATTAAATAATATTTAATTCACTTGATCTCTCACTAGTGCAACATATATTTACAACTAGTTCAACTGACTCTAACTCACCTAACTGAGTTAACTGATTACTCACGCATTAAAATAATGCACCAACTTCACTCCATAACTAATAGAATTACTCTTCATGCCTCACCAACCACCCTCAACTCAAAATACATGAGCTAGATGAGTTTATCACACTCAGTTTATTGTTACAAGTGATCATGAGATACGATTACATTTTATTGTCTAATTTAATTAACGGAAAATTAAATTAGACACTACACCAAATTTAGCCCACACTAGTGTAGGTGCTGTTAGGACCTATTGGTCCCACACTAGTGTGTGTGCTGCAATTTCTTGTTGGACTTCAACACTCCCTCTCAAAAATAAAGCGATTATCTACCACCCTAATCCTACCTCTGTGGTATTCGAATTTGTTCCTGGTGAGTGTCTTCGTCAAAATATATACACCCTGATCTTCCATGGGAATGTACTGAAGTAACTTTATGAGCCTCTGAACACAATCTCTGAGTTAGTGGTACCAGATGTCTATGTACTTGGACCTATCATGAAACACAGGATTAATAGAGAGTTTAATGCAACTCTGGTTATCCCAATGTATCACTGTTGGATGCATCTAAGAACCAAACAAGCCAGCCAGGATCTTTCTCATCCAGATGGCCTCACATGCAGCTTGACTTGTTTCCATGTATTCTGCCTCCGCTGAACTGAGTGCCACAGATTGTTTCTTCCTATTGTACCAAGAAACTGTTGTCGATTCTATGTTGAATATCCCTCCTGATGTGCTCTTTCTGTCTGATGGATTGCCTGCCCAATCTACATCCGTGAAGCCTTGAAGCTTCACTCCCTCTATCTATATATACCATAATCCAAACTATGTAGTGGCCCTTATATATCTCAAGACATTTTTCCCTGCCTTCTAAAAAAGCTTGGTCAGCTTAACCATATCTTGACTCAGCTAGTTAACTGCATAGAAAATGTCTGGTCTGGTGTTTACCAAGTACATTAATAAACCTACTAGATTCTTGTAGATAGTAGCATCCACTACTCCAGAACTAGCATCCTCTTTCCTCCAATTTCATTGAAGAGGAGTGTCCATGGGTTTACAATTCTCCATGTGAAATTTACCTAGTATCTCTTTGGCATACTTGCCTTGAGAAAAAAAAAATTCACCATCCTGCTACCATATTTCCAAACCAAGGAAATAGTAAGGGATTCCCATGTTCTTCATTTTGAACTTCCTTGCAAGATCCTCCTTGCATGTGTTTATCAGTTCCTCATCACCTGTCAAAATTAGATCATCAACATAAAGTATGATAATCGAGAGCTTACCATCAACCACAATCTGGTACAGGTTTTCATCCACTACACTTTTGGTGAAGCCCAACCTAGTGAAATAATTGTCAATCCGAGTGTACCAAGCATGAGGTCCTTTCTTCAACCCATACAGTGATCTCTTCAGTTGACACACATGTGGCTCTCTGTCAAAGATTTCGAAACATTTTGGCTACTCTATGTACACTTCTTCCTTAATAACTCCATTGAGAAACATAGTTTTCACATCCATCTGATGAATGTGCCACCACATCTGCGCTGAGAGTGCAAGGATATATCTAATGGAAGATTACATCATGACTGGTGCGAAAGTATCTTCAAATTCGATCCCCTTAACTTGTGAGAATCCTCTGGCCATAAATTATCAGGAGATCAAGTCATATGCTCAGAAATGAAAGTGCTCAAAACAGGTCCGAACCTAAGCGACTGGAAAGGTATCATTGTTGCGATTCCGACGTCGTGAATGGTTCGAAACACCAATGTCATATGAGGAAGATATCACATTCTATTCTTTTTCCAAAATTTAAAAAAAAAAATGGCAACTAGATATCTAGTTAGCTTGCAGTTACAGTCAGTAGAATATTCTAGGAATATTCCATTTTCTTCTAAGCCAATGTGGTGGCGCCACGTGGCACTTTATTGTCCATTGGATTTTGAGGGTATGAAAGTTGATCTGGCCGTTGGATGTGTTTATAGATGAGTGAATGATTGAGTGACACCTGGCAAGCCCGCAGGCCGCCACGTGTCCTCACAAGGTTGGCGTAAGATTTTTGTGGAGTTGATGGGGATCAAACCCGCGACCTCCTCTTTGCATGCAAGACCTCTTACCATTATGCCTGTGGTGTGATTCTCACCTGTATAGGCCTCCATACGTATTTTAAGTTTGTTAATGTTTGCCTCGAGGGCTTAAGAAGCCAGCCTCTAAGGGCCAGCCCCCTTATCACATGACCATATGCCTAGGACCGCAGCCTCCATGTTAACCATGACATTTAATTAAACCACTAGCAGGATTTCTACGAATGTTCACATGTCACCATGGCATTTAATGTAAAGGGTTCGAAACATCGCACTCTAGGTTCCAAGACCTCCAGCGGGTTTGTTGCAAACGATGATCACATGTGGAGGTAAGTTAAATGTGACAGTTAAATGTTATGGAACCCATAAATCCTAGTTCCAACCATATTGCAGAGTTATGTCAAACTCAAACCATGTGGGTTATGGCAGAGGGTCGACTTGTGATCGCTTCACCTAACCATTACTTTTAAATTTAAATGGTCCATAAAGGTGATAATATTGGCACCAACCCTAAATTTAGGGTATTTTCTATTTTTAGCCATAGTTAACTATAGTTCTCCACAGTTAGTGGATATTTTCTAGCTGACATTGGGAAAAATGCATAGAGAGGTCAATTTTCGACCAATTTTAGTGAAAAAAGAGTCTATCTAGACTAATTTGAGCATTTTGGAGCCATTGGTGTAGAGAAAATAAGCATTGGAGGCATTCAAACATATGTAATTTACAATTTTGAGCATAATGACAAAGAGGGACATGCAATTAGGAGTTGGACCAGCGGATGTAGCCCAGGGGGGGTGAACTGCTTCATCATGCCTACTGTGTAAAACTTATGTGTGAATGTTTTTCTTTGTTATACACTCTTTTTAAGTGTCTTTAAGGCTTACTTACATGCTTAAAGCTCACTAATTCATCTAATTTTCATGGTTAAAACTCTCATAACTTAAGCAAAATTATGTAGAAAATTTGTACATGTTTATTTAACTGAAAGGACACTTAGTGCGACAGAACTAATACAGTACTCCTTTCAGATCAAGTCGGTATCAAAGCTAGAGTTTTAGCTCTGGTGTTTTTATGTGCAAGGATTTGTTAACTGTTTGCAAGGGTTTTCATGCTTACTAGGCTCAAGCTTAAGAGAGGAGAAGGAAATTGATGTATCCAAGAGGTTCTCAAAGTGAGCCACAACAAAGGAGGGCAATATTTCCACATCCTCCACCACCTATTTCACCTCCAAAAGAAGCAGAAGCAACATCAAGCATGCCTCTAGGAGAAGGAGAAATCCATGAAGAGATGGATCCCGAAGAGGAAGAAAGAGTGTACAGAAAAGCATTTCTTGACTTAACTAAAATGGTGAGAGTCCTTTATCAAGAAAGGAATGATAAACTAGAAGAAGAAAGGTCTAAAATTCACAAGGAATGACAAGGATCATTAGGAGGCCATAATGATGAAGATAAATCCAAGAAGGGAAATGGTGGAAATGGAGAAAGTGGAAAGTCACCATAATCACCATCATCTTCATCCTCATCATCCTCTACTTCATCTTCAGTACATCAGCCATACAAGTCGTTTAGAACATGGGTAAAATTCCGTTTCTAAAACCTGATGTTAAGTTTGAATTTCCAATGTTTGATGGTGAAGTTAATGCAGAAAACCTAGATAATTAGATTAGGAAATTGGAGGTTTATTTGAGAATCCAAAATTTTCATGATGATGAAACGAAAATCCAACTAGCTTCATTGAGAATGGAAGGTGTAGCACTTGTTTGGTGGGAAGCCAAGTCAAAGGAGGAGATCAAGAAATATGGTAATATTATTTTATCATGGACTGATTTAATTTCTAAAATAAAACAACAATTTTATCCATTAGCTCACATACAGAAATCCATAATGGATTGGTAAAATTTTAAACAATTTAAAGGACAAAATGTGCAAGTGTATACTCAAGAATTTAGGAGAAGAGCTCTTTTACTAGGAATAGATTTGCATAGCCAAGACACTTTTCTCAAGTATATAGGAGGGTTACATACCTACTTAAGACATAAAATCCTCATTTTTAACCCTACAAGCCAATATTAGGTTTGTGTTCAAGCCACACATTTAGAGCCAAGGGGAAAAAAAATTATATGGGAATGAGGAAAAGGAGTTTAAAGGAAAATGGAAGAAAAAAAGAAATGAAAATACTAGAAAAGAGAAGGAAAAATTATTTTTCAAACACTGTTGTAAAACTAGCCATGATGAGGACCATTGTTGGAAACTTCATCCAGAGTTGAAACCAGAAAGTTTTAAAGCCAAAGAGAAAGCCAAGGAGAAAGGAAAAATTGTTGCAATAGTTGAACAAGACCTCAGGTTAGATTCAGGAGATGAAACAAAAATCATAGGTATGGGACAAAAGAACATAAAGGGGAAAGACATTGAAATTAAACCCAATTCTATTATTTCTAACTGTCACATAGAAGCTCCAAGTGAAGAAAATAGAATTGAACTGTTTCATGTGAGGGTCATATCCAAACATACCAAGATTGATACACTGTTTGACAGCGGTTCACAAGCGAATTTAATCTCTGAATACTTGGTCAAGAAACTTAATGTTGAGACAATTCCACATCCAAAACAATATCCACTTGGGTGGATTTGTAAGGATGCAAATTTACAGGTTTCAAAGAAGTGCATGTTGCGCTTTCCAATAACTACACATTTCATTGACATAGTTTAATTAAATGTTGTTCTGCTTGATCTAATAGGTATGGTGTTAAGCAGTCCTTGTATGACAAGAAAGAAATCCTTCATCCCCATGAGAACAAATACCATTTATTCAAACATAACAAGGAGTATATTGTGAGAGCTCATAGTAAAAAACTAGACACTTCTTTAGTTAATGCAGGGCAGATGAAGAGGCTTGTCAATGCAAGTCAAAAATTGACATTGATGATGATTAAACAAAGAGAAGTTTTACATAATATTTTTCATACAAATACTGATGTATATAATGATTTTTTTTAGTTTGAATGCATGTTGTCTTTGAAAGAAGATGACAAGAAGTTGCAGCAGTCGATATTGGTGTCGAGCGATGCTGAAAACAAAGTGTCGGTGCAAGAAGTTGCAAAGGTCCAAGAGAGAGAAAAGAAACTTAACAAAGAAGGCACAAGATTTAGAAATGATTATTGATGGTTTTAGAAAGGCATGGTACAATGGCGAAGAAACTTGGTCAGGAATCGACACAAGTTCAAGGCTAATTCAACAAAAAATCGCCATACGGACAGGATGCAAGGTGAGATTAATTTCAAGTTTCCTTTGATTATTAAACAATGTAGAAACATGATGTTTACTACAAAGTTAAGTTGTTGTTCTACAAGTTCAGTAAATTTGCAGCATGACAATATTAAAAACAACAATGGTTGGTCAATGGAATCCTGGAAAAAATTTTCATTTCATGAAAAGCTCCAATTAATGAAATTAGGGAAATTTTAGTGGATAAAGGTTATAAGAGTGGGGACACAATCTCCTCATCTTCATGTTCAGTAGTCCAGAGAGATTTTGGGGTCCAAAATCTTCCCAGTGGGGAGTTGTGATTAGGAGATCAAGTCATATGTTCAAAAATGAAAGTGCTCGAAACAGGCCCAAACCTAAGCGTCTAGAAAGGTCTCATCATTGTGATTCTGGCACCGTGAATAGTTCAAAAAACCAATGTCGTATGAGGAAGATACCATGGTCTATTTGTTTTCCCAAATAGCCAAAATTTTGGTGACTCGATGCCCAGTCAGCTGGCAGGTACAGTCAGCGTAATATCCTGGGAATATGTCATTTTCTTCTGAGCCAATGTGGTGGCACCATGTGGCACTTTGTGGGTTGTTGGATGTTGAGGGTGAGGAATTTGATCTAATTTTTGGATGTGTTTATAGATGCACGAATGATTGAGTGACACTTGGCAAGCCCGTAAGCCACCACGTGTCCTCACAAGGTTGGCGAAAAAGTTTTGTAGAGTCGATGGGGGTCGAACTTGCGACCTCCTCTCCACACGCAAGACTTCTTACCATTCTGCCTGTGGGGTGATTCTTACTCCTATAGGCCTCCATACGTACTTGAATTTTGTTAATTTTTGCATCGAGGGCTTGGGAGGCTAACCCCCCCATCACATGACCATATGCTTGGGACCGCAGCCTCCATGTTAACCACAACATTTAATTAAACCGCCGGTGGGATTGCTACGAATGTTTACATGTCACCATGCCATTTGATGTAAAGGGTTCGGAACATCGCACTCCAGGTTCCAAGACCTCCGATAGTTTTTTTGCAAATAGTGATCACATGTAGAGGTAAGTTAAATATGACGGTTAAATGTTATGGAACCCATAACTCCTAGTTCCAACCATATTGCGGAGTTATGTCAAACTCAAACCGCATGTGTTACGCCAGAAGGTCCACTTGTGACCACTCTGCCTAAACATTACATTTAAATTCAAACAGTCCATAGCGGTTGGAATATTGGCGTCGATCCTAAATTTATGGTATTTTCTATTTTTAGCCACATTTAACTAGAGTTCTCCATAGTTAGTGGAGATTTTCTAACAGACATTGGGAAAAATCCATAGAGAGGTCAATTTTTGACCAATTTTGGTGAAAAAAGAGTCTATATAGACTAATTTGAGCATTCTGGAGCCACTGGTGTGGAGAAAAAAACCATTAGAGGCTTGGAAAAATATTTAATCTACAATTTTGGGCATAATGAAAAATAGGGATATGCCATTGGGAGTTGGTCCAGCAGATGTAGCATAGGAGGGGTGATCTGCTTCATCATGCATATTGTGTAAAACTTATGTGTGAATGTTTTTCTCTATTATACATTATTGTACAGTGTTTTTAAGGCTTATTTACATGTTTAAAGTTTACTAATTCATCTAATATTCATGGTTAAAACTCTCATACCTTAAGCAAACTTATGGAGACAATTTGTACATGTTTATTTAACTGAAAGGACACTTAGCACAACAAAACTAATACACTCCTTTCAGATCAATAAATATGGCCTTGTAATTCTCCACACTCCCATCAGCAGTTTGCTTCACCTTGTAGATCCATCTATATCCAACCACTAATTTACAGACTGGTCTTCGGACAACCTCCCATGCATTGTTCATGACGATGGATTCATACTCCTCTACCATAGCATCAACCAAAATTGGTTGTTGCAATACTTCCTAAAAGGAAGATGGTTCTGTCACAATACACTTGCTCATAAAAGGCATGTATCTATTAAACATGTCTGGAGACAATCTCTATCTGCGTAGTGAAGTAGGGGCTCCTACATTCTCTACTGCATCAAGTCTCAATCTATCAGCTTCTGTGGTGTGCCTTCTACCATTTCTGGTGGAGGGATCTGCATGAGTGTTTTCTGCCACTCCATGATCCTCCACATGTGGATTATCCACATATTTAGGTTCATTCTTTGGAACCAAGAGTTCCTCCCTTGCATGCAAATCCATCTCCCTCTCAAGGGATAATCGCATGGCTTTCTCGTTCAAATTTAATATCCCATCGCACAGCAGTCATTCTGTTGTTTGGAAAATACACCCGATAGTTATGGGGAGTTTTTGTGTACCCCAAAAATATTCCAATCTCAACCGTTGGTTCCAACTTCTTCATGGCATCTTTGGTCACATGCACATAAGCAGATGAGCCAAAAATCTTAAAATGTGAAACATCAGGTTTCTTACTAGTAAAATCCTCCACTAGTGTACTCATGCCAGGTATCCGATGAGGACAACATTTCTACACAAATACCATTGTTTTGCATGCCTATGCCCACAGATGCAACGGTAGGCTCTAATCATGCAACATCGCTCATGCTTCACCCACAATTGTTATGTTCTTTCTTTCTGTGACCCCATTCTGTTGTGGGTTACGAGGCACAATCATTTCTCTCTGAATTACTTCTTTGTTGCAAAATTTCTTGAATTCATTAGATATGTACTCACCACCATTGTAGCTCCTAAGAGCCTGCACATTCTTCCCCATATCTTTCTCCACCAGTGCTTTGAACTCAAGAAACTTTGAGAACATCTGATATTTCTTCTGCATGAAGTATATCCAACACTTTTGAGAAATTTCATCAACAAATATCACATAGTAATTATGCTTTGTTGTTGAAGAAGTACAGAATGATCCACACACGTGTGAGTGAACTCTCTCAAGGATTTCCTAAGCTCGATTCTCCTTCTTATGAAAAGTGGCCTTTGCATACTTCCCCACAGTACATCCCTTGCATGTGTCTGATTGCGCAAGTTTACCCTTGGGAAGACCCATAGAAATTTGTTGCATGACCTTCAAGGCTCTGTGGTGAAGATGGCCTAATCTCCTGTGCCATAACTCACCCCCATCCCGGCTCACCACTTTGTCTTCCTTACCCATCAATGTTGTACAACCATCAACATCAATTTTATAGAGATTATTAACTTGAAACCCAATATTCTTGGCTTGTCCTATTGTTTTGTGTCGCAGGAAATATTTTCCTTCACTGAAAACAACATCATAGCCTCTATCCTCCATCATTTCAACTGAGACTAAATTTTTCTTCAAGCCTGATACATGCATTACATATTTTAATTGAAAAGGTTTACCTGACTATCTTTGAAGGTAATGGTACCAATCATGATAGCACTGTACCGCCCGTCATCACCCATTTCGATATGTATCTAGAGGTCCTTCTCCTCCAAGTTACTGAAAAGTTATTTTTCTCTCTTCATGTGAAAGGAAGCACCACTATCCAAGTACCACATTGATCCCATTTCACTTGACACCATGCATGAAATGAGTGAGAATTAAAACTCAAATTATGAGGCCAAAGCCTCACAATTTTCAGATCCTGAAGCCTTCTTATTCTTCTTCTTTTGTGGACAATTAGTGGCATAATGTCAATGACTGTGACAATGAAAAAAAATCAGTTTGGACATGTCGTGCTTCTTTCCATCTTTACCAGACTTAGATTTGGAATGGAATTTCTTTCCTTTCCCCTTCATAGCCTTGGCATGCAAAGCATAATTTTCTTCATCTTCATTCTTAGATGAAGATCCATCCATGGTATTCCACCTACATTCTTCTTGCACGAAATCTGACCAAAGTCACTCCCAATCTGGAAACTTTTCCCTTCCATTGACGGAGTCCTGATAATTATTCTAACTCTTGGGAAGTCCTAGAAGAGCTAGGCTCACCAAATCATCATCAGCGATAGTAATGCCTATGCTCGCAAGCTCATCCCGACATTGAACAAACTTTATTAATTATTTTTGCATGGAGTCGCCTTTATCCATTTTCATCTTCTTGAGTTTATCCTTCAGTGCCAATTTCCTATGATCACTGCTGCTCTGAAATAGTTTTGTCAAACCTTTCCACATTGCATATGGTGTCACTTTTCCATGGATACTTGAGACAATGTGGTCTTTTACTTCCTCCAGTAAGATCCTCCTCGCCTTTGCAACCTTCTTTTTCCATGCATCAAGATTTGCAGCATCTGCTATAGCGGATTTGGGAACATCATTATCAATGAATTCTTTCAACCCATTTTCCTCTAGTACTACCCCCATATTGTCTTTCCAAGAAATATAATTAGAGATTCCCTTGAGTACATACTCCAATATCAATCGATTTAAATCCATTTTGATCATGAATCACCTGTAGCACCAAGAATGTCTTCTGCAAATTCGAATTCTATTCAATCACAAACTCAACTTCTCCTCCACTATAGTGTTTTCTTGTGCTCTGATAGCATGTATAAATTAGAAACATATATATATATATATGGATTAAATCCTATATAACAATGTACTAAAGCTAGATACTGAATCGCTTCTACAAATCAATTGCGGAAATTAAACACAATTTCCAATCACACGAAGCAAAGAAAGAATCAAATCAAACCACAACATAGATAAGTTCCTAGGGAAATCTTTCTGCTCAAAACCCCTCTATCTTATATTGTATATTAACCATGGAATCATGAAACAATTACAATGCACTCTTATTACAAGTGTCTCCTACACTCTGCTAACTGTCTCACACTGTCTTGGACAAAACTGACCAACACTTAGCCAATTCTCATCCTCTAAACAACCTACCTTTCTTGCGTAATTCCTGATGAATGCAATCCCTATTATTTAGGAATTTTGGCCTTCCTAAACTATGCAAGGATCATGGGTACTCTAATGGATGTCTAGTTGCAACAAGAAACCTACTAATCACACAACTGATAGTTAACCTCCCTTTCACCTTTGTCTCAAGTGGGTATCCACTGGAACTGACATGCATGCAGCTATTAATATTAAATCATCAGTTGCATGACAAATAAATGATTGTGAATTAAATATATTTAATTCACTTGATCTCTCACTACTGCAAGAAACAGTTACAACTAGTTCAATTGACTCTAACTCACCTAACTAAGTTAACTGATTACTCATTCATTAAACTAATGTGCCAACTGCAATTCAAACTCCATAACTAATAGAATTACTCTGCATGCCTCACCAACCACCCTCAACTTGAAATGCACGAGCTAACTGAGTTTATCAGACTCAGCTAATTGTTACAAGTGATCATGAGATAAGAATACATTTTATTGTCCAATTTAATTAAGGGAAAATTAAATTAGACACTGCACCAAATTTATCCCACACTATTATAGGTGTTGCTAGGAGCTATTGGTCCCACACTAGTGTGTGTGCTGCAATTTCTTGTTGGAATTCAACACAATATAATATAGAAGAATGTAATGATTAACAGTAGTAAAAATTATAGTTTAATGAAATGTTATATGAGATGATATTTTTATTTTTATTTTTTTTATTTTTTAAGATTATTTTTAAAATTCTCCATTTAATTTTTATAAGATTTATATGACAATTACATTAAAAAAAAAAAATCTCGTCTTTTCTTATGTGCGGCAATTTCTTGTTAGACTTCAACATGATATAATATAGAAGAATGTAATGATTAACACTAGTAGAAATTATAGTTTAGTAAGATGTTATACTTTTCATTTATATGAAATTTTATATGAGATGATATTTTTAATTTTTAATTTTAAAATTTTTAAGATTATTTTTAAAAGTTTCCATTTAATTTTTATAAGATTTATATGAAAAATACATTTAAAAAAAAAAAAACACTCTTCTTTTCTTATATTAATCTCTATATAAAAGAAAATATTAACGTTTTTCAAACTACGAAAATATACATTTATAACTGTATATATTAATTTTAATTTTAAGTAAAAAAAATTAATAGTTTTTCAAATTATTAAAATAGACATTTAACTTTCTCTTATATTAATTTCTTAAAAAAAATTAACATTTTTTAAATTTTAAAAATATACATTTTAAGTAATTATTTTTAAAGAATATATTTTTATATTTTTTTGAAATAATTTCAAATTATTTATTTTTAAAATTAATAAAATTAAAATACATAAAAATATTAAAAATTAAAAAATGTTATTTAATTTTTTTAATTAATTATTATTACAAAAATAAAATAAAATATAACATTATTTTCCAAATAAAACAATACATTATATTCATCTTCAGTTTACCTTGTTCAATCTAATAACATAATATATCTTTTAAAATTAATAACATATAATGTTTAGATTCATTAAAAACTTTCAAAATGTCATACAATCTTGATTGATATTCATAACAAACTTTCAAAATGATAGACAATCTTGCTATATGATAAATTTAAAATTTATAAAGAAATTAATAAATAATAAAAATGTGACATAAATTTATAGCTAATTATAAAATCTAATTAATACTGAATTATATTGATAATGATTACTAATGTTTACTAGATTAAATTTGTTTTATCAATAGATAAAAAAAAATAAGAAATTAAATGGTTTTTTTTTTCTTTTTACTTTTGGTGGAAAAGAAAAAAAAAACTATGGATAATTTAAGGGAGTATAAAACTAAAGAGTCATTGGAAATCCTTTTCTTATTCCATCCACTATAGAGACATTTACATTTGCATATGTTCTAGTGTCTGAATGCCCAAGAGGGATGAATACAACTTACTTGCATTAGTCATGTAGGAATTTACAGGGCAAGTTCCATAGATCAAGAACCAAAGGTCACCGCTCACAAACAGATCACAAATCAGTACACCAGTATAATCACATGGTTAAAACTCTCAAAGAGGGAAATAGTCCACGGCCTGAGCCAACACAGCCACTTCAGGCAATTTATTAATATAAAAGAAAAGTTACATATGTTTCTCTCATAAACGATTACCGAACAAATGACCCTCCATGCTCTTTAAATAGAGATCATTGACCAATCAAGTGTTAAGCCACGGATCAAGTGTTGTTAATACCAAGGTGAGAGATAACCATCAGATCACTACAAATTGTGACCGTCTGATTATAAGTTACAAATGTACATGGTAAAGAAACACACTTTACCTAACTCTACACTAGACTAAGTTATTCTTAACTATTTCCTAAGTGTTGGAATATCCTAACGTCCCCCCTTAAGAACAACTTGGGATAGGATTGAGGGATTTACAAAGGTGACACAAAAGGAGCCTAGTCAATGTATAGTTCAAAGCTATAGTTTAGTTGTTCTTAACTGAATTTTACCTCAAATATATCAAACTTACTAGGATCCCTAGGGTGGAAATTATGGATTCCATAGAGGTGCAGTGATTACTCCAACAAGTCAAAATTAGTAACATATGGAAAAATAATGAGCCTATGAGGATCTAGAGATAACAAGTGGATTTATGAACAAACAATGTGCCTATGAAAAATTCTTTTTAGAAATGCGCCATTTATAATCATTATAGTACTTTTGTTGGAATTTATGAATATTCCAAACACACACAGAGGAAATTAATAGTCCCTCTTCTAACACGGATAATTCAATGAGACAGTGTGGACAGAGATGGAATAAAACATTCTATTCATTAAACTCTCAAACTATTACAAAGTGAAAATAATCTTCAGAACCACTGTGTTCTGGATTCATAAAAATGCTTTAGGATGCTACAAGACACAACTCTTAAAAAAAATGTCTTTACTCCTTTCTCTATCTTTTTCTGCCTTCTGGCATTCTCACTATAAAAATAATGCACACGGTGCTCTACTCTGCCTTCGGGCTTTTTCTGTGCTTACAATACATACAATGCACAATGCATACAATTGTTATATATATTGTAAATATTTGATATTTACAATATATATATATATATATATATATATATATATATATATATATATATATATATATATATATATATATATATATATATATATATATATATATATATATATATAACCTAATGTTTAACTAAACTGTCGCGACATATGAAAATAGACATAAAATATTAAACCTTTGACCTTAAGGTTAAAAACCTTAATACAATGCATTTCACAGATTTGAAACAACTTTATGAAAAATGGTTTATGACTTTAGCACATCCAATTTCGGGCTTGCTGACTGTGCATCGGATTTGCGTGATAGCACTTCGATTAGTTAATATTTGACACGGTGGCGGACCTCAAATATTTATCAAAAAAGTTTCATAATTTTATTGCATCCATTTTGGGTTGAGTTGACTGTGCACCCAAATGGTGCGATACGTGCACTATTGGCTATCAACGTCATGACTTGGCAGAGGTGGGACTGGTCATAGTGATGGGTTGTGGACTGTGGTGACGTAAGCGAGAGGTAGCGTGAATGGCACAGGATTGGTTGTGGAGTTAGCACGTGGAACATTGGGCTCCATGCGAATGACGTGGGGTCATTTCAATTCAAATCAAACGGTGTATTTAATTAAAACGGTTGGTTGGTGGATTTTATGGTGTAATGGCGTGAGGATGTAAGGTTTGTGAAGAGGCGGGGTTGCATGGTCAAGCCAATGTTCTTTAACGGAATGCAGTCTATGGCCATAAAGAAAAACATGAATTTACAGGCATATTAAAACCACAAATAAATGCACAATTGAGTGCAAATCAAACCAAAATAAAATTTCTTCTACTGTTGTGTCCTTATCCATCAAAATTTAAGTCTTTGTCCTTCTCCATCAGGTTTTCAGTTGGGTTTAATATTTCAAAACTCCCCCTTAAACACAACTAGTTCATTCTTCCATACCTAGATATTTTCTTAGGTAATTAAAACTCTTCTTCCCCAATGGTTTTGTTAATATATCAGCAAATTTCTCCTCTGTTCTACAATGTTGTAAAACAATTTCTTCATTGCTCACTAACTCTCTGATGTAGTGATACTTGGCATCAATGTGTTTCATTCTCTTATGAAACACTGAACTCTTTGATAATGCTATTTCTGAGCTATTATCACAATAAATTGTTGTGCCTTTTGCCTGTTCATGACATGAACCCCTTAACATTCTCCTCATCCAAACTTCTTGACGTGTTTTTGTTGTAGCTGCCACATACTCTGCCTCTGCTATTAATAAAGCCACAATTGGTTGTTTATTAGAAGCCCATGATATGGCTCCTGGTCCCATATGAAAAACATATCCATAGGTGTTTTTCCTGTCATCTATACTTCCATCCCAATCATTGTCAGTATATCCAATCAATTCAAAATTTTCTGAAGTGGTGTATAAAATTCCATACCACTTTGTTCCTTTCACATACCTCAGAATTATTTTTTTTGCTTGTCAATGTGCCTCCTTTGGCCTTTCCATAAATCTGGAAATTAAACTCACAGCTTGCATAATATCTGGCCTAGTTGTAGTCAAATACATCAGGCTGCCAACTATACTCTTGTACAAACTTGGATCAGAATCCTTGCTACTATCTTCTTTGCTTAGTTTCTATCCCATCACAGTAGGAGTAATTGCTGCTTTGCAATCTTGCATGTCAAATCTTTCCAAAACTTCTTTAACATACTTTGCTTGAGAAATAAAAAAATTATTTTAATTTTTCTCTACTTCTATTCCTAAGAAGTATCTCAGCAATCCCATATCAGTCATTTCAAATTCATCCTTCATGAATGTTTTAAAATAGTCAATGAGGTAAGCATCATTACCTGTGAATATAAAATCATAAACATACAAAACAACAATGAGCGTCTTACCATATTTTTCCTTGATGTATAATGTAGGTTCTCTTTCACATTTTTCAAACCCATTTTCCAGTAGTTATGCATATATCCTACTATACCATGCTCTTGGTGCTTGTTTCATCCCATATAGAGCTTTCTTCAATATGCATACCCTGTACTCTTGGCCTTCTTTCTCATAGCCCAGATGTTGTTCACCATATACCTCTTCCATCAATACTTCACTCAGGAATGTTGATTTCACATCCATTTGGTAAAATTTCCACTTGTATTGTGCTACTATGGACAACACTGCTCTTACTATTTCCATTCTTGCAACCGGTGCAAAATTTTCCTTATAGTCTCTTCCTTGCTGTTGCTTGTAGCCTGTGACAACAAGTTTGGCCTTGTGCCTTTCAATATTACCTTCAGCATTGCTTTTGGTTTTATAAACACATTTCACTCCAATTACTTCCTTGCCTCTTGGGAGATCAACTAATTCCCATTTGTTATTTTTCTCTCTGGCATTTATCTCTTCATCCATAGCATCTATCCATTTCTTCTCTTTTACAGCTTCTTCAAAATGAATAGGATCTTCTACATGACAATATAATGCAAATAAAGATTTCATACCTTCATTTGTTGCCTCTTGCTTATAGATTTCATTCAAAATTCTGAATATGGTTCCTCTTTCACTTGTGCTTATAGAAGCACTTAAATATGCTCCTTGTGATGTGCTTGGAGAAGCACTGTCATCACTTCTCAAGGGTTTTCTAATACCTGCTTGTGGTATCCCTTGTTGTCCTTGTCTTGGTGGAGGTGGTGCTGCTAATGAGGGATGTCTTTCAACCATTTCTTCCTCATCATCATTATGAGACAAACAACTTTTTACATTCACTGTTTTCTCAACACTTCCATCCCAAGCTTCTTCTTTAATAAATTGTACATCTCTGCTTATCATAAACTTCTTGGTGGATGGGTAATCTAATCTATATGCTTTGGATTCTTCACTGTATCCAAAAAATATGCACTTCTCCCCCTTACTATCCAACTTCTTCCTTAGCTAATCTGGAATGTGTGCATAAGCCACACAACCAAAAACTCTTATGTGGGTAGAAAACTATTTTATGCCATTCCATGCTTCTTACGAAACTTTGTTCATAACACTCTTTGTTAGGCATCTATTCAGCACATATCCTGCACAATGTGCAGCTTCAACACAATATTAATTTGTCAAATGTTTTTCCTTCAGCATGCTTCTTACCATATCTATGATGGTTCTATTTTTTTTTTCAACAACACCATTTTGTTGTGGTGTATACCTTGCTGTAAATTGTTTGTGAATCCCATTTTCTTTGCGAAAATGTAGAAATTATTTGGATATATATTCTCCTCCTCTATCTATTCTTAAGACCTTAATATGTTGCCCACTTTGATTCTCTACAAGAGCCTTAAAGTGGCAAAATTTCTCAAACACTTCACTCTTCAACTTCAAGAAGTAAACCCAAGTTTTTCTTTTGTAATCATCAATAAAGGTCAACATATAGTGCTTGCCTGCTAATGATGGTGTTTGCATTGGTCCACACAAATAAGAATGGACTATTTCTAAGGGTGCCTTTGTCCTTATGCTCTTTTGTGATGGAAATCTTTCTCTGTGTTGTTGGCCCAAGATGCAGCCTTCACATAGACTATTTGGCTTTTCAATCAATGGTAATCCCTTTACCATTCCTTTTCTATGCAACAAATTCAGACCTCCAAAGTTGATATTTCCAAATCTCAAGTGCCATAACTAGCTTTCATCCTTTGCTTCTATTGGAATGTCTCTTGTGTCACTGCTATTATTGAAACTCCTTTCTTCAAATCTACTCTCATCTTGAGAGGAAACATTCTGTTTCTTGTCATCTTCACTTGTGCAATATTTAGCTTGCTTGGTGGTATGTCCATGATGGTGCATACATCATCCTCAAAGAAAACATTGTAGCCTTTCTAAATGATTTTTCCATTGTTGAAAAGCTTACTCTTCATAGCAGGCACATAGTAAGCATCTTATATGGATCTAATTTCTCCTTTACTTTTCAAAACACTTACTCTGCCTTTCCCCATGACAAAGACCTTACTATCTCTCCCCAATGTTACTTGAGACTTCACATTTTCATCAACCATGGAAAACATAGAAAAGTTTCCAGTCATATGGTTGCTACATCCTGAATCTAGAAACCATATATCTTCACTCTTTTCTTCAGCCATATTACATGCTAAAAATAAATTATGTTGACTGATATTTTCTTTAGTGAAGTTAGAATTGGGTCTATTACCCATATCACTCTGTTTCTTCCTATATTCATTGGCATAATGGCCATACTTCTTACAGTAATGACATTGGACTTGGGATTTATCATACCTTTTTCCATGTGCTTTATTTTGTCCACCTTGTTGGTTGCTGCCTTGGCTTTTATTCTGACTTTGGTTGTTGCCCTTTCAACTAGTATTTGTAGGGTTGTTTCTTCCTCTGTTTTGGCTTTTGCCTCTTCTTTTTCCTCTGTAGTTTCCTCTGCCTTGACCTCTTCCTCTTCCAAAGGACATTTGGGTCTTGAAGGCATGCTCCAAAGATGAGTTTTTTGTTCTTCCCAATCTATGTTCATATGTCATCAATGATGCATGAAGCTCATCAACAGTAAACAACGAGAGATCCTTTGTCTCTTCAATGGTTGTTACTATCACATCAAACCTTGAGAGTAAGCTCCTCTACATTTTTTCCACTATTCTTCTCTCTTCTATGGTCTCTCCATGAGATCTCATTTAGGTAAACAAATCAATAAAAACTATGAATAATGAGTCTATTGTGTCAGACTCTTTCATGCAAATAACTTCAAAATCTCTTCTCATTAATTGAAGCTTTGATGTCTTTACCTTATCCGTACCTTGGTAGGTTGTCTGGAGGGTATTTGATGCATCCTTGGACCTCTTTGCTGCTATAATTCTTTGAAATATACTTCCATGCACTGCCTGATAGAGATAGAAGAGGGCTTTTGAGTCCTTCTTTCTATTACTCTTTAGCAAATCCTTCTCTGCATGTGTTAAGGCATTAAATGCTTGTTCATCTGCTGGTTCTTCTAAACCATCTTCAAATAGCTCCCATAAATCTTGAGAGGCAAATAGGGCTCTCATTGTGATTGCCCAATAGTCATATTTCTTCCCATTGAACTGTGGGAGTTGATTATTTCTCATACTCGTGCTTGTGTTGGCTCCTGCCATAGCTAGCTTACTAAACTATGCTTTTAAAACTTGTTAGGTCCCTATATTACTATTATAGTTCATTATTGTTGTTATTTTAACCCCCTTATTGTTATTATTGTACCCCTGTAACCCCCATACTTTTATTATTTTTCCCTTAAATTATTATTGTGAGGTCGGCTAGCATTACGTTGTGGCCCCACTAGGATTACATTGTCTCCTCATGGAATCCTATATATAGAAATGAGGTTTTTTAATTTGTATCATCCAAGAATTTTTCATTCATGTAATGTATTGGAGGTGTCCCCCTCAAAGTGGCTTATTTATAAGGCGTTGATATCTCTTTTCTTCTATTTTTGGACCTCGTTTCACAACATTTGGTATCAAAGCTTGGGATTCTATGGTTTCGCTGCTCCAAACAGGTCATCGTGGAATTTTTGCTATAACGTTTTTTCTACGAAGGTTCAGAAGCTGAAATTTTTAGAGTACGAAGTCAAAATCTTTAGGAACATCATCACAAAATGTTAGATCTTGGTTCGCAATATTTGTGGAGATATGATCTCTGGAAGTTAGGTCTTTTTGGAGGCGCCTGAATTTCATTTAAAAAGGTCATCATGGAATTTTTGCTATAACGTTTCTTCTACGAAGGTTCAGAAGCTAAAATGTTTAGAGCACGAAGCTGAAATCCTAAGGAACATCGTCACAAAATTTCAGATCTTGGTTCGCAATATTTTTGGAGATATGATCTGTGGAAGTTAGATCGTTTTCAGGCTCCTGAATTTCATCTCAAAGAGGTGATCGTGGGAAAATATTCATAACGCTCTCTCTGAGCATCGGATTGGAATTATATAAATAATGACTGGAAGTAAATTGACTGTTGTTTCCTGTCTCTAAATTTCAGAGCCAAATGAGCAAACAGTGACATGTGGCAAGCCGTACAAGTTTGCTCTACTGAACCAGTCCATAATTAGGTCATTGTGGGATATTGGAAATAAATTTATCTTGAAGAATCCAAATCAAGTCAGACCTATGGCAATTAAAAGAAGATTTAGGGGGCTATGTCACAACCGAATTTCATATATTGAAGATCCGAAATCATAGAGACAATTCAGTTTCAATATCGAGCTCCTCAAAATCAAGAAAAATGTGTTTATTTTTTTTCAAATTGCATAAGTCTTTTTTGAAAAATTAGTTTTAAGTGATTCCAAAGGCCTATCGAGCACAGATATTAGTATTGGGTTCTAAAATGCCTCCTAAAAAGATTTCAACACCCATTAAGCCCTCAGAGTAGTCTACTATGACTCATGAAGATGAAGAATTGCAACATGATCTATGAAAATCACAAGAGCAAGTGCACCAAAATTCGCTCTCTCAAAGAGCAACAAAAAGTGAAATGGATGTTTTGAAGAAAATAATGGAAGCTAAGATGGATGGTTTGAAGAAAGGCATGGAAGCTACGATGGATGTTTTGAAGAATGGTATGGAAGAAAAAATGGAAGGTTTGAAGGAAGACATGGAAGGTTTGAAGGAAGGTTTGTCAAAGTTGATACAAGAAATGACTCCTAATGGAAAAAAGAGAGTAGATGAAAATCATGATGAGAACCAAATAAATGTTAATCATGATTTCATAAACTCTAATGTTGGATTCAAGAACCACCATATTCCAAAGATGGATATGAGGAAGTTTGATGGCAAGGATCCCGTAAAATGGATACTACAGATGGAGCAATATTTTGATCTCAATAATGTGAAAAACACACAAAAGGTACGCATTGCAACTTTACATTTAGAACAAAATACATTTGTATGGTATCGATGGCTTTTCTCCCATAAAAAAATTGTCACTTGGTCAATTTTTAAGGAGGAAATGATAGCACATTATGAGGATACAAAAAGCAACACCTTATTTAGCCAATTGATAAATATCAAACAAAAGGGTTTAGTGGCAGAGCACATTGAGGACTTCCAAAAATTGAATACAAGGGTAACTGATATTTCGGAGGAACACAGAATTGATCTCTTCATAGGTACTTTAAAGGATAACATCCAACATGAAGTTCGCGTTTTGGAACCTGATTCATTGGAGAAGGCATTCAGGTTGGCAAGAAAAATTGAATGTAAAATTATGGCGACAAGGAAGCCTACCACTCACTTCTATAAAGAGGGAAGTGTTGCTACTCCTAGATTTCAACAACCTACAAGGTTGACACCACAACAATTGAAAGAAAAAAGAGCAAAAGGGCTTTGCTACAGTTGTGATAGCAAATACACTAAAGGTCATAAGTGTGCTGAGAAGAAATTATTTTACATAGATTGTGAAGAGGAAGAAGAAAATGAACAAGGAGAGGATATACACCAAGAACCAGCCCTAGAAGAGGAAGAAATGAATCCGACCATATCATGTAATGCACTGGCAGGAATTACCACTCCTCAAACTCTCAAGATAGAAGGACATATCAAGAAGAAAAAGGTAATAGTGTTGATTGATTCAGGTAGCACCCATAATTTTATTCATTGTAAGGTCGCTAAGGAATTGAATTGTTTCTTATACCCAACACCAGAATGTCAAGTGATGGTTGCAAATGGAGGAACTATAAATTGCTCTGGAAAATTCCATAATATCAATCTAACCATGGGGGAATATGTATTTAATAGTCCAATGCTTTCCATTCCTATGGGAGGTGTTGATGTTGTACTAGGAGTACAATGGTTACAATCTTTGGGGACAATAGCTTCTAATTTTCAAGAAATTTTATTGAAATTTTTTTCAGAAGGTAAGGAAGTCGAATTACAGGGTATTGTAGGGAAGCTGAGAAAGATAATAATCTCTAATTTCATGACAAAGCTTCTAAATAAATAACAACGAGGTGTAATTGCACAATTATGCTCACTAGAAGTTCCAACATCAAAATCATCTATTTCTGCAGATCTCCAAAAAGTCTTAGACAATCATTCCAATGTGTTTGAAACTCCCAAAGGGCTCCCACCTATTAGTGATCATGATCATGCTATTCATTTGATTCCAGGAAGTGTTCCTCCAAACATCAGGCCTTATAGATATCCTTATGTCCAAAAGAGTCAAATTGAACATATTATTGCAGAAATGTTAGAGGCGGGTATAATTCAACCTAGTCAAAGTTCTTTTTCTTCTCCTGTAGTATTGGTACACAAGAAGGATGGATCATGGCGCATGTGTCTGGATTATAGGGAGCTCAATAAGCTCACCATTAAAAATAAATTTCCCATTCCTATGATTGATGAATTATTGGATGAATTACATGGAGCAATTTATTTTACCAAGTTGGATATTTGTTCAGGATATCATCAAATTATAATGAAGACTGAAGATATTCCAAAAGAAAAATTTTGAACTCATGAGGGTCATTATCGAATTTTGGTCATGCCTTTTGGCCTTACCAATGCACCTTCTACATTTCAAGGGTTGATGAATTCCATTTTCAAACCCTTCCTTAGAAAATTTGTGCTAGTATTTTTTGATGATATACTAATCTACAGCAGGTCTTGGAAGGATCATGTTCAACATGTTGACAGGGTGCTCAAACTATTGAAGGAGAAAAATTAATATGCAGAAACATCCAAATGTTTCTTTGGAGTACAAGAGGTGGAATATCTGGGTCATATTGTATCTCATGAGGGTGTTAAGGTAGACCCTAACAAAATTAAAGCCACTAAGGAATGGAAATTCCCCACAACCATAAAGCAGTTGCGAGGATTTCTTAGGTTAACAAGGTATTATCTCAAGTTTGTTAAGAATTATGGGAGAATAGCAGCACCTCTAACAACATTATTGAAGAAAGATGCATTTTCATGTACTCCTGAAGAAACTAAGGCCTTTGAGCATCTTAAAGACGCAATCTGCCTAGCACCGGTCTTAACTACACCAAACTTCACAAAAACCTTTATTGTGGAATGTGATGCCTCGGGAAATGGAATTGGTGTTGTTTTAATACAAAAAGGAAGACCCATTTCTTTTGAAAGTCATCCAATCAAAGGAAAGTATTTACAGAAACCTATTTATGAGAAGGAAATGTTAGCAATACTACATGCACTAAACAAATGGCGAACTTACCTAATGGGAAGACACTTCAAGGTAAAAACTGATCATGATAGTCTTAAACACTTTTTGGAACAAAGACTATCTTCAGAAGAGCAAAAAAAATGGGTCACAAATATCTTGGGTTATGACTTTGAAATGATATACAAAAAAGGGAAGCTAAATGTTGTTGCAGATGCACTCTCAAGAAAGAATGAAGAGGTGGAATCATTGCTTTGTGCCATTTCTATTATCCAACTAGATTGGATAACCGAAGCAAGAGATGAATGGAAGAAGGATGAAGAAGTGTGGACACTCATTCAAAAGTTGTAGCAAGATCCTAGTAAATCTAATACATTTAGTTGGAAAAATGATTCCTTATGGTACAAAGATCGATTATATAATTGTAAGAATTCCCAACTAAAACAAAAAATTCTTTTGGAATTGCACACTTCTCCTTTAGGAGGACACTCAAGATTTTTAAAAACTTACCACAGGGTGAAGAAATAATTTTTTTGCGATGGCCTTATATCTGATATTAAAAATTTTGTGGCAGAATGTTTGGTTTTCCAGCAGAATAAAGTTGAGACAATTAAGACCTCGGGTCTTCTACAACCTTTATCCATTCCAAGTCAATGTTGGGAGGAGATTTCAACGGATTTTATCACAGGTTTACCTAAGTCGGAAGGAAAGAGTGTCATCATGGTGGTAGTTGATAGACTTACTAATTATGCACACTTTTGTGCATTATCTCATCCAGTTAAAGCAAGTAGAGTTGCTACTACATTTATGGACACAATTCAAAAGCTACATGGGAACCCAAGGGTTATTATGAGCAACAGAGATCCCATTTTTACTGGAAATTTTTGGACAGAGTTATTTTCTTGTTTGGGTACTCAATTAGCTCATAGCTCATCTTATCATCCTCAATCTGATGGTCAAATTGAGATAGTAAATAAGTGTTTGGAAGGATATCTTCGTTGTTTTGTATTTGATAAACAAACATAATGGGTCAAGTGGTTACCTCTCGCCGAATGGTGTTATAACACTTGCTTCCATGCTGCAGCAAAATGACCCCATTTATGGTACTTTATAGATATCATCCACCATCCATCACACCATCTTTAAGAGAAAAATTGAAGGTTCAATCAATGGAAGATCACATTGAGCATCGACAAGAAGTTCTCCAACTCTTAAAGGATAACCTGGATTTGGCACAAAATCGAATGAAACAATAGGCAAATCAACATTGCAGCGAGAGAATTTTTGATGTAGGAGACTGGGTATTTTTATGGCTACAACCATACAAACAAATTTCCCTCAAGCAAGCTAACAAGTATAATAAATTATCGCCAAAGTACTATGGTCCTTACAAGGTTTTGCAAAAGATTGGTACTATGGCATACAAATTGGTGCTTCCTGCTTCTTCACGAATGGATCCAATTTTCCATGTTTCATGCTTAAAGAAGGTTATAGGTGAAAATATTTTAGTTCAAACAATATTTCCAGAACTTGATGAGGAAGGAAAAATCATATTGGAACCTGAAGCGGTCACAGAAACAAGAACTTGACAGCTACGGAATCGATCAATTTCAGAGTATCTCATCAAGTGTAAGAACTTACCCACTGAAGATTGTACATGGGAGGATGAAAATTTTATACAGAAGCACCCAGAGCTACTCAAGCATTGAGGAAGACACTTTTTTGAAGAAGAGGGGCATGTTAGGTCCCTATATTACTATTATAGTCCCTTATTGTTGTTATTGTAACCCCCTTATTGTTATTATTGTACCCCTGTAACACCCATATTGTTATTATTGTGCCCTTAAATTATTATTGTTAGGTCGGCTAGGATTACATTGTGGCCCCATGGACTCCTATATATAGAAAGGAGGTTTTGTAATTTGTATCATCCAAGAATTTTTCATTCATGTAATGTATTGGAGGTTTCCCCCTCAAAGTGGCTTATTTATAAGGCATTAATATCTCTTTTCTTCTATTTTTGGAGCTGGTTTCACAATTGGAGGGGCATTGACTTTGGTTGTTTCCCCTTCAACTAGTATTTGCAGGGTTTTTTCTTCCTCTATTTTGGCTTTTGCCTCTTCCTTTTCCTCTGTAGTTTCCTCTGCCTTGACCTCTTCCTCTTCCAATGTACATTTGGTTCTTGAAGGCATGCTCCAAATATGAGTTTGCTGTTCTACCCAATCTATGTTCATGTGTCATCAATGATGCATGAATCTCATCAACAGTAAACAACAAGAGATCCTTTGTCTCTTCAATGGTTGTTACTATCACATCAAACCTTGAGGGTAAGCTCCTCTACACTTTTTCCACTATTCTTCTCTATTCTATGGTCTCTCCATGAGATCTCATTTGGGTAACCAAACCAATAAAAACTGTGAAGAATGAGTCTATTGTGTTAGACTCTTTCATGCAAATAACTTCAAAATATCTTCTCGTTAATTGAAGCTTTGATATCTTTACCTTACCTGTACCTTGGTAGGTTGTCTGGAGGGTATCTGATGCATCCTTGGACCTCTTTGCTACTACAATTCTTCGAAATATATTTTCATGCACTGCCTAATAGAGATAGAAGAGGGCTTTTGAGTCCTTATTCCTATTATTGTTCAGCAAATCCTTCTCTACCTGTGTTAATTCATTAAATTCTTGTTCATCTGCTGATTCTTCTAAACCATCTTCAACTAGCTCCCATAAATCTTGAGAGGAAAACAGGGCTCTCATTGTCATTTCCCAATAGTCATAGTTCTTCCCATTGAACTGTGGGAGTTGAGTATTTCCCATACTCGTGCTTGTGCTGGCTCCTGCCATAGCTAGCTTACTCAACTATGCTTTTAAAACTTGACTGTGTTTCTCAAATAAACCTTCTCACTACTGAGAGATTAAACTCTTCCTTCAAGAGACTTCTCTGGACTGAACTCTTTTAAAACAAACACAAAAATCTTTTTTGGTAAATACCTTGTTTTGTTGAGCCTTCACACTCCTGGTCAAAAGCTTCAACAACTCCTTCTTATTCCTTCAGCTTCTTTCGAAAATCCAAAGAGCTTGGACTATCTCTGATACCATGTTGGAATTTCTGAATATTCCAAACACACAAAAAGGTAATTAAAATTTCATCTTCTAACATAGAGAATTCAATGAGACAGTGTGGACATAGATGGAATAAAAAATTATATTCATTAAACTTTCAAACTGTTACAATGTGAAAATCATCTTCAGAACTACTGTGTTCTGGATTCACAAAAATGCTTTAGGCTGCTACAAGACACAGCTCCTAAAAAAACTATCTTTACTCCTTTCTCTGTCTTTTTCTGCCTTCGAAATTTTTCTATGCTTAGAATACACGCAACGCACAATGCATACAATTGTTATATATATATATATATATATATATATAACCTAATGTTTAACTAAACTGTCGTGGCATACGAAAATAAACATAAAACATTAAACCTTTGACCCTAAGGTTAAAAACCTTATTACAACTCATTTCGTGGATTTGAAACAACTTTATGCAAACTAGTTTATGACTTTATCACATCCAATTTCAGGTTTGCTGACTGTGCATCGAATTTTCGGGATAGCACTCCGATTGGTTAATAGTTGACATGGTGGTGGACCCCAAATATTTATCAAAAACGTTTCATAATTTTATCGCATCCATCTTGGGTTGAGCTTGACTGTGCACCCAAACGGTGCGATATGCGCGTTATTAGCTGTCAGCCTCCTGACTTCGTGGAAGTGGGACCATTCGTCACGATGGGTTGTGGACTATGGTGACGTAGGCGGGAGGTAGTGTGAACAGCACAGGATTGGCTGTGGAGTTAGGATGTCGAATGGTGGGCTCCACGTGAATGATGTGAGGTCATTCGAATTCAAATCAAATGGTGCATTTAATTAAAATGGTTGGTTGGCAGAGTTTATGGTGTAATGGCGCGAGGATGTAAGGTTTGTGAATATGCAGGGTTGCGTGGTCAAACCATGGTTCTTTAATGCAAGACAGGCTACAACCATTAAAAAAAAAATATGAATTTGCAGGTATATTAAAACCACAACTAAATGCACAGCTGAGTGCAAATCAAACTAAAATAAAATTGCTTCTGTTGCTCCGTCTTTCTCCATAAAATTTTAAGTCTTTGTCCTTCTCCATCAGGTTTGCAACTAGGTTTAATATTTCAACAACTTTATATAATCATAAAAAATTCCTCAACAACACTCTTATGTGCTTCTAGTCCAATATGTCTTTCCAACAAAGTTATTACATAGGTGTTTTTTGATAAGTGGAAAACACTATAGTTTGTAGCCATCTTTTTGTTAAGTGGACAACAGTATAGTTTGCAGCCATCTTTTATCCATACCAGTGGTAATGCATTGAGCTCTTATCCAAGAGATGTTTGAAATCAAAGTTTAAACATAATATTACATACTATTTTTCTCAAAGCTGAAATTTGTTTATCACACTCGCATGTTTGGATAATAAACTTTAAAAAACTAATAAGCAAGGAGGATGACATAAGGATTATGAGAATTGGAAGGATTCCACCCTAATATGGTCCTCCTCTTGCTTGCTATAGCTCCCTAGACCAAGTGGAGAAGCCAACAAAGCTTCAATTTTCTCTATTTTTTGAACCATGTCTTTCATCTATAATTGCAATTCATCCAACATGAACAAGATTCCAACTTTGGCATCATTGTATTCTAGAAGAACTTTTCCCATCAACATGTTGATCTTTTAGATTAAATCTATTGGGTGGAGGTACTAATTTTTCCTTCAATAAGTGTGACCTAAGTGTGGCCTATCTCCAAATTCCAAGTTGAAACCTGTGACTCAGCTTGAAAATTTGAAAGGCACCACTTAGTGTTAGATTGCTTGGAGTTCACATTGTATCGTGATAAAAAGGTTTGTTCATTGATTAATGGGTTGAGGATTTTACTATGAATTGGGTCCAGAAGACATCCATAGTAATAGACTTACACTTCTATGTTTGTTATTTTTTTCTTAAAAAAAAAAACTAACACTCTTTTTACTATAAAAAGATTTACATTTATATAGATTTTATTCAAAGTAATGCTTTTCTCAAAAATGAATATTAAATTTCTCTAACTCAATACCTTTTCTAATTAAAGACTTAATCACAAGTATGCAAAAGTCAAAATCCTATCCTTATAAGACAATTATGTAAAAACTAAAATCTAAAATAAAACCCATAATTACATAAATAGAAAAAAAAGACTATAAAACAGAAATGCAGAAAAAACATATACTAACTATTAAAAAAACAAAAACTACCCCCAGATGTCTATGAACGTTGACCTCCCAGTACCACCAATGATAAGAGGAGTAACTAATTCTACCAAAAGTAAATAAGAAATTAACCTCCATATATTGTCCTCTCAAAATATATTGCACAACAATCCTGTTGAAATTGGAGATCAGTGTCTTCCATCCAGTGTGTGAGATCTAAAACCTTTAATGAATGTTTCATGTTTGCCCATTCAACAATCACTTTATAATCTCCGACCGAAAACATCGAGCTCAACTAAGTCCAACAACGTGGCACAATAGAATGTTCCACAGAGCAAGTAATTCCACCCTCGTGTTTCTGGCACTGCCACTGTAGTGGGGCCTTTCAGTTTTGGATTCCTTTCAGTATTGGGGCCTTTCTCCAAATAAAATGGCTATAACTCTATGCGAGTTCCCCACGTCCAAATGAGACTGATCAAAGATCTTTGCATGTTTTGTATACCTGAAATAATAAAAAGCTGGTTTACAATTTCCGATTCCAAAAGCAAAGAGCACATCTACCCAGCCCATGGAAACATGGAAACCTTTCTTTAGTAAATTTTTCCACTTGAGAATTCTATTATGGACCACCCACCAACTGAAACATTTCAACTTTTTGTGGGATATCTCACTTCATGCTACCTAACACATCACAGTTGTTGATAGACATTGAGACGAAACATCTACTACAGTTGATAAACATAAACATTTCCTACACTTGTTGATAAGCATTCAGAGTAAACATTTACTATTATTGATAGACATTCAGAGGAAACATTTACTACGGCTGTTGATAGACATTCAGACAAAACATCTACTAAACATTTAGAGCAACATTTACTACTATTGATAACCATTCAAACTAAGTATATTTTAAAAATCAACTATTTTTGAACTTCAAATTAAAAATAAAAATAAAATATAAAAATCATTTCCACTGACAATAATATTCTGAAACTTACAAGCTATATATAACAAAACAGTAAAATAAGAAAATCAAGCTACAAATGATGAAGGGAATCAAATTTTTTTATTATTCATATTGTTATACAGAGTGGAGAATTCTGAGCTAGCCAGTCAACAAAGACTCTAACAGTAACAGCTCTAACAGTAACTGTTATACAGAGTGGAGAATTCTGAGCTAGCCAGTCAACAAAGACTCTAACAGTAATAGAAATATTAATGTGAAACGAATTTCAAGAATATGATGGCAACCACCATTGTTGGAGTTCAGGTCCCTCATCTCCAGTGATCCTTATGGATCCATTGCTGATTAGGATCTGGCCATCATTCAATTGACACAGTGGTCACACTCATTATCTATAAATCTGCATCACCCCATTTATTCACTTCTCCAAACAATTTTCAGGTGCCCTTTTCGTTGTTGTTGTTGAAAGAGTTGATGGTGCTCTCTTATGAACTGAAATCCAACAGTGGTTGCTGAACAGCTGAACATCGTGACGAGAGAGAGAGCGACGGACAGAAGAGGAGAAACTTCAGATAAATGGAACTTCATATAAATGAAACCTACAGACATACAACTTCATATAAATGAAATGGCGTTCTTAAAACGACAGAAATAGAAACACTTTTTTTTTCTTTTTGGGTTGTCATCCTGACGTCATTCTGTGAGTCCGTAGTTGTGAAGAAGCAAATCAATAACAATCAAACCATCCCACTGAAAATGTTGCTTTACTTCCATCCCAACTTATTTGTGGAGACTCTTTTTGCTTTTCTTATTTTCGCCATAAAATTACAATGGCAGACACAAACAATGACGCTCCATGCTCGTTGTACTCAGTCCTTAATGGTGGGAGGACATCGTAAAATAATTGGCCACCCACCTGCCCTCTACCTTTCTGTGTTGTTCTTCCACGTATCTCTTGGCTTCTGTTTCTTTATTCCAATCCCCTTTCATTGTACTCTCGCTCATGTTCTTACCCACTCGGGATTATTATCTCTCCAAGTCCCATACTTAATAGGGCTAAAACAGTGTACTTATCATTCACAATTTGTGAAGATTGACAACCCTTATCTTCTGCAGTGAGTTATGGTAAGAATCTTATCCATTGGGATTAGTAAAAAAAATACATATTATTATTATCCCTCCAATTTTCATAAACCAAATTGACTAAGGCATCTTAAAATAATGTACTATCTTTTACAGTTTATGGAGATTGACAACTTTTATTCTCCATAAAGTTTTACAACTTATGGAGATTGACAACTTTTATTCTCCATAAAGTTTTACAACTTATGGAGATTGACAACTTTTATCCTCCATAAAGTTTTACAATTTAGGGAGATTGACAACTTTAATTCTTCATAAAGTCTCATTCTCTTTGATTATTTTATTCTCCTTAGTTAATTATGGTGAAAGTCTTATTGTCTTTGATTTTTCATGGATCTATTAAATTGAACATTTCAACTAATATGAGTAAGAACATTTAAAAAAAAAAATATCAAATTTAGGGAGAAAAATTATTTATTTTAAAATAGAATGTATTCAAATTTATCTAGAGTAACAGCAATATTTAACCTATGTTATTAATAGAGTCAGTTATTTTGTTGGTCTCTAAGCTTTCATATGACATTTTCTTAAAATTAATTTTAGTGATGAATATTTCTACAATCTTAATCTTTGAGTTTGGTCTAATTAGATATACAAGTTCCTTGTTCTTGGGCTTTTATTTATAATTTGATTTCCTCTTTATTTTTTTGTTTCAATATATATAATTTAGCTCATTTATGAAAGAGAAGATTCAAAAATAGATAGACAATAGAGTATTAGAGTTGGATACTTAGTTTCAAAAAAATGGAAAATATATTATAAGATACCGAAAAACCAAGAAACCAAGACAAGGAAAGAGAAATCAACCCAAAAAGAAAACTTCAATAATATCAAGAATAAAGTGGGGTATGAATTGAAATAGGTAGAATAAAAGCTAAATAATTTTTTTTATCCTAAATCGTATGGAAAGTAAATTGGATATCAAAAGCATCAAATAGAAAATGAGTAAGATCATAGAGTTACACCATGGGGGTAACAAAAGAGTCTTAGTTCTCATAGTTTTCCGTACAAAATATTAAAAAAAAATGAGGAAGAACTACAAAATAAATTACAAAAGATTAAAAAAAGGTGTGGAAGAACTACAAAATCAATTACAAATTGAAACAATTATCTCATATAAGCAAAGAGGTAGGGACAAATAATTGACCATAAAGATAGGTAATTCAGGTTAAGGTAAGCTTTGATGACCATAAATATAGTATACTCAATAAAAATCCATGTATAAAAGGATATACAATATTTAAAAATCAAAAAATTATTCCATAAGACCAAGTTGAATTAAGCAAATAAGTTCAAAAGGTAAAGAGACCAATAAGGAAAATAAACAATAATTAGGAAACACAAAGATATTCTTAGACATGGAGACAAAAAGAAAGATAACAATAAATAGTAATTTAGGACAACCTAAATCCTCTATTATGTTTTACCATAGAGAAACATCCTATATTAACTTGAATCCCAAATGAAATTGATAGCAACTTGTTGAAAAGTGGGGGCACCAATAATTTAATATTTGTTTAGGATTTGTCTTATTGTTGATATGGAACAAGATATCCTACTTTATAGGGATCATAGACATAGCTTATTACATTAATAATAATAATTCCAAAAAAGTAAATAAATTCTTCACATTATGATTCACGAAAAAATAGCCTATAAATTCAGACATGTGGATAGAGATCATAGCTATTAATGCTAAAAATATTTATATAGCAATTTATTATTCCATTCCTATTAACATTTTTTTATAACAAGATAAGATATGGTATATTCATTCAAAAAAAGGTGAGATAGACTCTGAATTACATAGTATTTGAACAGATCACGAAGGAGGATTTGACAAAATTCCTAGATCCGTTTTTCCAGCTTTTACATATAGTTCATAACTTCCTAATTTTCCTACTACATTTAGCTTGTATATTATAACAAACTATTGAAGAAGAGTAATACATTTACTTTTCATATCTAACAAAAGAGATATTCAAGATGTAGAGATTAAGGTTGCATTATGATAGTGAGAGAAACAGGTCCCGATGAGTCTTGAAGTTGTGTGATTCTTTCACTCTTTGTTGATGGATTTCACCTCATTCTGTTCATACCTGTTGTTGAGATCCATCAAATTTGAGTTTTCTCATGATTTCTTGCCCATCATATCTTGTAAGGTCTGAAGGGGATGAGAAGAAGAAGGAATGATGTGGTGATATATCTCATCGAATGAGATGGATTGTGAGGATCTCCCATTCCATATTGTGAGTCAGGCATAGTACTGGAAATGATCCCAACATCATACAAATTATTTATATAGGCTTCCCAACTTCCATATTTCCATCATGACCCAAAGACATATAATTGATCAGAATGGGATATAAACCCAATGGATCTATATCAACATACAACTGACATAATTTTTAAATCCCCAACTCATGAATGTTGAGGATAATCTCTCTAGGAAATATACAATTTCCACAGAACCCCTAGATGGGATCCAGTCCCACTTCCACCACATTTCCCAATGTTATATCCCACTGTAGATTGCCTAGAAGCTAATGTTTGAGCTTCATGAAGTCATTCCAAATACGAGAGAAAAATTTTGGAGAGCGATTCCCATTATGTATCCATATATGAAGAGCTAGACTCTTCAAGTATTTGTCAATAATTATTTCTTGCCAAAGCCTCGATCCAAATATACCCCTCAAAAATATTTTAATAAAAAGGTCCCATCCAAATCGCTCCATGTGTTTAATGCCCCAATCCCCATCGTCCTTACTCATGGTTAGATATTCTAAACTTACAAGGGAGACTTTATCAAGTATGTTGGCCCCATAATATATAAACTATGAAATGATAAAATTTATACACTTAATGGCCTGCTTGGGGAGAAGGAATAAGTGCATCCAATCCACAAAGATGCTTTGTGGAAAAAATTGAGTGAGGGTCAGCCTATCACACATGGAAAACCATCAGTGAGACCATGTCCTAAATATGACCTCCTATTTATGGATGATCCATTACTATTCTTTGACTATGTTTCTGTTTGGTATTAAATTGTAACCGGGGTACTTAAAACCATTATCCAAATAAGATATATTACAAAAATTATGGAGGCAATATCTTCAATCTGTGCATGATACTACAAATCATAAATGAGAAAAAACTTATCTGTGTTCGTATATAGACCCAATACTTCCCCAAAAATGTTAATAATCATATGTAATTGGTACCATTAAGACAAATAAGTCTTCCCAAATAAAATTATATGATCTACAAAAATAAGATATGAGACAATTATTTTCCGGAAAAACATAATACCATGAAAGATGCCAGCATGTCTAGCCTCATAATTTGAGTTTAGGTTTGGTTCAGAATTGTTTAGTACCAAGTTTATCAAGCTTTGTAGTTCTTGATATATAATTATTTTCAATAGTATAATTATTGTCTAAAATCCAACTAAATGACTTTAATTCAGTGGATTTGTGGTAGTGTTATAGATTGTGTGACATTTGATATCCTTGTATACAATGAAATAGTAAATTTTGACCTTTTATATGACCATGAGCTTGAATTTGATGAAAAACCTGTAACTCCAACCCTAAAGCCTATAACTCCAACTCTAAACTTTGTCTTGCACAAAATCCACATTGAATATAATTTTGATAACCAAAATCATGTTATTTTTTACAAGAATAACACTTAGTATTTTTAAAGGATTTAAATAAAAGCTAAATCTCCCATTAAATTAAAAAAAAAGATTCACGATCTCTCTCATAATTTTATGGAAACCCTCTAAGTCTTCCATAAATGAGTTCTCTACCAAGGTATTATGCAAAAAGGAAAATAAAATAGCCAACCCTTTGTATGATAAATAATGTAAGATTGCTACAAAACCATCAGGGATTCTTCTAATGGGTCCTTAAAATACGACAAGATAAATATATCCAAAGCCTTAATCAAAAGAAAAAAATGTACTATATAATTGTGACAACCCTTTTTTTGCTTCTAATCCAGGTGTATATCAGCGGCCGCCCACCTATTCCACCTGGAGTATAACACAGTTTCCTATTTTGGAATGTTCATAGGTTTTTCATTGATGTCAAAGCAAGGGCCATTGATGGAAGCATGAGTAAAAGGAAAATAAAGAGAGAAATAAGAAAACCTAAGGAAGGTCTCTATCAAGGAAGAAAACCCATCATTATCATTGATGAAAGGACAAGAAATCAAGAGGAAGACATCATTGACGAAAGGACAATCAAACCTTTATCAAGGGAGCCCATGAATCATTCACTTCTCTTGAGGCCCATAAACCATTCACTCCTATTAAGGTAATACTAACTAATGGAGTAATTAATTAAAATAATTTCTTAAATAATTAAATTCAAGAGAAAACATGTCATGTTTCCTCTCCTATATAGTAATTTTGTTGACAAAATTAATTATGGATTCAAGGGATTACAAGTTGGCTCAAGAAACAATTTTTTTTTAAGACAAAAATGTATTTTTATGGCCTAAAAAGTAAACCCTATCCAAGCCAACAAACATGTCAGTTCAACATATTCAAACTAGTATAAATTCCCTATCATATCACCTCTATTGAATACAATTGAGCTCAGATATTTAGATAGAGAACACAGATCCGAGGAAGGCTCCATAACTTGTGAACCAAAGGAAGACAAAAGTTATACTTTTGTAGTAGTTTAGAGAAATTTAAATGGAATTTTGGTGGCAGGTATGTGGAAATTCAATGTTAATTATGTAGTATTTTGGTGGTACTTTTGTGGGTGGTATTCCTAGATCAGTTCATTGATATTTTATAAGGAACTATTAACATCTTGTGTATAAAATTACTATTGGAAAATACCTCATTCAAGAGAGGATATAACTCAGCCTAGAAGGAAGAACAAACCTCAGGAAAATAGAAAAAAACATTGACAATGTTCCTCTGTAATATTTTTTTTTACTCTGTTGTTACTACCCCTATCCAATATTGACTATTGTAAATATTTTGTGGACTATAGAACTAACATGTTGGGCCTCTTTCAAATAATTTATTAAGGGTGTTTGAGTGAGAATAGAGCCTAGAAACAAACCTTAGGCTTGCAATAAGAAGACCTTAGCTTTGATATGTAGTATACATTAAACTTATAAAACCTTTGTGAAGACATTGCAATGTTCTACTTTTTGTAGCAAGCCTTTTTGAAGATTACTTGATGCAGTCATTCATGGAGCCTTTGTGAAGGCGTTGTTAAAGATATCCTCTAAATTTTGATGAAGATTTTTGAAACCAACTTAAGCATGACATAGAGTTGTCGATGGAACATTAAAAGGTCTTCTTGAATAATTGTCTCGAAGCCCTTCTTTACAAACTAGAAGATGATCTTGCAATAATGCTAACGAAACCTTGAAGCTACCCCTTTGAGAGTCATATTTGATAGTTTTGAATAAGGATAGGGAACAACTTTGGAGCCACTTTGAAGGAATTTTTAGCACTACTTAGGAATGTATTGAATATCTCTTGAAGAAGACTTGAAGGATTCTAGGGGCATATTTATAGAAGATTGGTAGCTGACTGGAGGAACTTATTGATAGAAGCTTGGTGAAACACAGTTGGACACCTTTTGGAGTTGTATACTATCAGCATTGAATACCCCTTGAATACATCCAAAGAAGAAACTATTGGAGACCTCTTTTTTTAGATATGAAGTTGGAGAAAATGTTGAAGTTGATTGTGAAGACCCTTTATAGACATTCTTGGAGCCTTTGGAGTTATCTCTTAGGAATTTTTGAAGAATATTTTGGATGTATTGAAGCATTGAAGCCACCTTGAAGAACTGAAGAAGATTGGGAGGGTTTTTTTCCTAGAGGATTGGATTCCTCACACAAGGTTGGAGCCTCATGGAAAATCAAGTTAGAGCATGAATTGTTGAGAAGATTGGATTCCTCAAGTAGATCAAGTTGGAGCTTGAATTGTACAAGTTGGACCTTGGTTTGTAATTCAAGATTGGAGTCTTTTTCTAGGGTTGGAGCCTTGAAAGAGTTATAATTTTTTATTGTTCAAATTGGAATTTGAGTTCTTCTTAGAGGATTAGAGTCCTCATAATTTTATTAATAGAATCATTCTTTTGTTGTACATCTTGTGTTCTAGTTTAATGATATTAACTATCATAATTTAACATTTGAAAATAAATGTTAATTCACCCCCCTCTCAGTATTTCCAAAATGGAATTTTCCCCTTCTTGAAATTTTTTAGGTTCTAAGTTTTCAAAGTCGTTTTGAGGCCCTAAACTAATTTTTTTGGCAAAACGAGCGAACAGTAGATGTAAAATTTTTTGACAGTAAAAAATTATATTCCTCAGATATACCTTTCCAATAAGATACCATGCATGCCAAAAAAATATTATATTCCAAAATTACAACCTCGAGAAGTTGACATTCTAACTTACCTCATCGAGGTCGATGAGGCTTTGGCGCTTCATCTCCTATGTTTATTTTTGTGGATGTTTAAGTTGAAGTATTCAATTTGGCATTGTAATGAAGGTCATACGTGTATTTCAATGAAACTAGTTAAATTTGTCTCACTTCACTAAAATGCACACACATGCTTTATTTCTTGGTCAATTTGAGTAATAAATCAAAGAGTGTGTAGCTTATCATTCTCCAAATTTAAAATTTTCATATTCAAAATTTTAGAATTGAATTTTCTACTTCAAATTTTCTTCATTATGCATAATTGTTTTTGTGTGCATTTTATCAAAATAGTGTAAACATGGAAAAAATAAATAAGTAAGAATATTTTCACATATGATGCATTGTAATGTAGGTTAAGTATAGTGTAATTATGTAGTATTTCAAATTTCATACTAGGGGTGTAGTTTGTTTGGAATTAGAATGAATTTTTGTATTAACTATGAAAATGGGCATGTGGTATCAATTACTATTTTTCCAAACTTGGATTTCATTCTAAAATATTTATTTTAGAAATTTTAGTATGAAAAGTCATAGGAAAGGTTGGTGTCTCTAGGCTAGAATATTTATTTTTCCATTTAACATAAACTATAAGCCTTGGTATGCCTTTCATTAAGGCGCTCAACCTTAATTTTTACATGGAAAAAGGAAAAATTAGAGCTTTTTTACACAATAGAAAATTGTCCATCAGATTATAATTTTTGTAACTCTACATATTTTTATAATGGTTAAAGGTGCATTCTTCAATTTGAATCATTTAATATGGCTGTGTAATGAATGTTGTGAGTGCATTGAGTGAAGCTAGCAAAAAGTAGCCTACTCCACTAAAATTCATGCCTAAGCTTCATTTTTTGGTCAATTTGAGTGATTTGAATTAAAGAGTGTGTGCCTATCCTTTTTCCACCTTTCTACTTCTTTTTATTTTAAAATTTTCCTAAAATGTTTCTATTTCATATTTATTTCAACATCATAACTTTATATCACTGTGAATTTTGTCAAAGTTGTGTATAAGTGGGAAAAATATGTTTGTACTCATTTTGGAAAACTTATTGCATGTGTACAAAGTTTTAGTATTGTGGAATTATATCTCAATCCAAATTTCAATATCTAGGGCAGACTTAACCATTGAAGGCATTTTTTTAACTAGCTATAAACATTAATAAATAATAAATATGTTATTTTGGTATGCTTGGCTTTGATTATAGATGATTTATTTTGGATAATTGAGCATGAAATTTTCTAGAAAATGTTTTTATATCCAAGTTGGAATTTTTTTTATTTTCATTTACTATTAGCTACAAGTCTTGATGTGCATTTCACTTAACCAATTAACCATAATTTTTGACCTGTGCTACAAAAGGAAAATTTGAATTTTTTTTACATAGCATAAAGTATTTTGTGTTAAATTAAAATAAATAAATAAAGAAATAGAATTTTATAAAGGTATGTAATTACTCAATACAAACTCTTAAGGTTTAATAATTCAAATTATCCTTCTAATGAAGGTTAGGAATGCATTTTAATAAATCTAACCAAAATTTTCTCACTTCACTAAAATGCAAACCCAAGCTTCATTTCTTATAAAATTTGAGTGATTCAAACTAGAAAGTGCATGCATTTTAATTTTACACTTTTATGCATTTTTATGCAGAAATACTGCACAGATCAGAATCTATGCAGAAGGAGAGTCTAAAAATGGTTTGTAATATCAAATTTCGATTTGCATAGGTTTCAACGAAACCTCCATTCAAAAATTAATATCCAGCGCAGATAAACACAACCATATGCTCAAATACATGACCATATGCACAGGATTCCTATCTACGGATCCTACATAAAAATGAGACAGTTACCATCAAATACTATGTACAAACTATTCCTTCTGCGCTCTTCCCATATTAAATTTATGTTTCTCAAGTCTTAGCATTGCCACTAATCCTGCAATTCTTCAATTCAATGGTTTGGCTATGGTATAATTTAGTGCATATTTGTGTAACAGAGGTTTAAATAATATATATGAATAGAGAGTTGAAAAAAAAAATACTTGCATATAATAGTAATAAGAAATTTCAGATTCAAACTCTTCTTTACCAAATATTACATTTATGGCCTCTCGGCTCTCGCCTTTACAACTCATCACACTATCACACCATTCCTACTCTATGCTCTCTTCTTTTCCTCTGTCCTATTCCATCCTCATACAAAGCTCAAATTTATACATAATTGTGGATTAATTTGAATCCATAATTTCCTCCACAAATGACTCAACCAAATCCTAAAATAGTTTATCCCTCCTTTGACTCAACTAATTTTTATTTAAGGACTTCATAATCCCTAAGATATCTAAACAACAAAAATCCTCTCATATTCTAAATTATAAGAGAATATTTACAATAAACCTCACACTCATAATTTCCTCTTAATTTATTTAAAATGTACATAATTTATAAAATAATTAAAAAAAACATCACCCCCTAAATCACCCAAATAAATAATGACATTTGAGCAAGATGCTTCTACATCAGACTCCCCATGTAGAAAAATTTCCATAGACTCCTGTTTATGAGGTCTGTCACTTTTCTGTAATAATGCGATAGCCACAAGTCTCAATGACTTGCTACCTCCAGGATTCCAAACTCTGTTTTTCCACCAGTCTTTTAAAGTATCAACTCCATTCTGTAATTTTGTACAAAATTCCCGGAATAGTATTTTCAGAGCACTATTGAATGTAACTCTTACTTTTCCCTACTCCAAATTACTTTCCAGAAGTAAATCACCTCCCAGCTTTCTAGCAGCAGTCTCACCCTTCAACTCTCCCATGTTAATTTGGACACTAACATGCTCCTCTGTCTCAATCAGATCTTCTTGTTCATCATGATCTGCATTCTCATCTTTGTACCCAAATTTATCCAGCAAATACTCCAGAAAATCCTCTCCTTCTTGATAACCAAGTTCTTAATAATGCCTTTCTTCTTCCAATTTCGCTGAACACTCAACTTTCTGTAATGAAAAATAATCAAGAACTTCTCCTTGATCACAACTATAGTCATTAACTATCCCTATAGTAACAAATTTCTCATCTAGTGTTATACCTGCATTCATCAACAAATTATTAGTTTTAAAAATACAAGACCTTTAGGCCTCTTTTGATGCTTCAAGCACCAATCTCTCATCATAGACTTTCTGGATTTCAGCATATCCTCTTTTGAATTTCTGGCTGCTTTCATCTTTATCATGTTGGATTAATAGTTTTGTTTCCTTTATGTCTCTAAGGACATAAATTTCTTGTTGCTCCTGATCTTTCATCTCATCTTCAATTGCTTTCTGCTCAAATTCTCTGATTTCAGCATCATATTTATTAATGTTGTCTTTTGTACCTACAGCCACATTATTATTTGAAGATTAAAATAATTCACTTAACTCTATAAATGCTAGAGACATTTCATCCTTATCATGCACTGTAACTGAAATCTCTTCTTTATCAGGTTCTACAACCTTCATTTCTCCTTCAGGTTCCTTGAGCCATGTTTCCAAGAAATCTATTTCCATTTGAAATCTTTCCAACATTCCATCACAACCTTCATTCCCAGTTTCATTCTTCTTCTAGCAATCCTTCTGGGTTATCCTGTTTTCTGTATCATCACATTGCAAAATTATTTCATCAATTTCATTGAAAAAATTCATTTGTTTACCTCCTTGGAATATCGCTATGACATTTTCATTATGCTTATGCTCCATAACAACTTCAACTGGTTGTCCTTCACTAAATATAAATTCATCTATGAATTCTTTCTGCTGCAATAAATCAGTACCTTCCTCCTCTAAAAGGAATTCTTCATCATACTTCACCTCAAGAGCTTTATTCATCTTTGTGATAGTTTCACTAGGCTGTCCATCATCTTTTTCACATCCTGCAAACACACACAAACTATGAGATTTAAAAATACAAGGCTTAATAGCCTCATCTTCTTCCCTTGTCAACATATCTTCAAATTGTTCTAAACTATTCCAATCGTCCATGAGATATTTCTCATTATCCTCTTCACCCAGAATTTCACTCTGTTATGGTCCAGAAGTGGAAACTTCCATTTCCAACTCAACTTCTCGGAGTTCTTCACATCTCAATTTCACACTCATCATCTGCTCAAGCTTTCTCAGCTCTTCTGTTAACTACATATTTACCTGTTGATTCCTCTTTACTTGTAGTCTCTTCCATTTCACTTTCTTCCTTATGTTCCAGCCATCTCTCTAGTCTTTATTATTTCTCTATAACAATTCCATCAATAAATCAAGGTGAACTGCTATCTCAGCCTTCTCCCTCTCATACTATTCATCAAACAACTTCTTCCATGTGCCATTTTCCTTGGCATCTTCCTTCTTCCTTCTTTTGTGGTCTTTCTAAGAACCTCGGAAATGACTATCAACAGTCATTTTTTCCTCCTTTGTGAACTTCATCTGTTCACTTGTGTATTTCATTCAATCCACTTTTCAGCAAGCCTTCATACTTTCCATCCAACAATGCAATCTCTCTTCTTGTGCTTGGCATCTTTTTGTTCTCTGTCTTGGAATCATCTTCTGGGAAACTCTCTTGCTCCTCTTTGCTGCAAACAACAACTGCAGTATTTCTTGCATTACAATGACCAAACTCTTTGGGTGTCGGGCTTCGCCGATCATGCACCCAATTACATTCAAACCTTTGACTTGGTTTAAGACTCTTTGACTCTATACTTGACATCAACTCTTCATCTTGGATGAAAAATGCACCGTTTTGTACAATAACTCAATGGTGGACTTTAACTTGACTCAAGCTATAAAAATTTCTTCATTTGACCTTGACATCTTAATTTTACCTTTCAACTTTATGTGATTACTCTACATAAAAATATTCTATATATAACACACTCAAATTATACTTATCAATCCACTCATTATCTCTCTTAAAATATCTTTATTCCCACTCATGAATTCTGGTGAAACACTTATAAAGTTTATATGGCCTTAAGCACTATTCTCCTCAACCTAAATTTTACATTTATGTTGTTTAAATAACATAAAAAATCATTTAACTTACCACATTGTTTTTAAATGGAGTAAAGGTTTTACCCTTTACCATTTAAAGTTTTAAGTGGCTCACAAAAAATCTCAAAATTATTTGAAAGTTTCGTAACCAAAAATGCGTTGAGAATCATTCAGTGGGAGAACAAGGTAAAAGTAAAATTTCAAAGGGATTCATTCCAAAATCCCAATGAGGATGGTGCTCCAAATGGCCTTGAATTGGATCTTCGATCTTCGTGGACATGCAGGATTCTGCCCTCAGTGCCGCAAAGGAAATACACATACGCATTCCCAAAAGTATTATGTTAATCTGCAGAACAAAAAAGGCATGGGCATGAAAATTGCAGAGTCCTGCTGAATCTTTAAGCTTTACACAACAAATTACAATGCAACACAGTGCAGAAGTCGTGTCCACAGATTTAAAGTTAATTTATGCTTACGAAGACTCATGTTCTCAAACAAACTGATATTTTCGTCTCCTCTCATCATACCACACTGGATTTCAAATTTCGATCAGAATATTTTGAACACCAAATAAATACCTGAGAAAAAAAATATTTGTGGTCATATGGAGTATGGAAACCAAATTTTTTAAGGATCTTAGAAAAATGATTTTATAGAGGCTCCAATCTAAAAATTATGTCAAAAGCACTTGATCGGAATTCTTCCTGCCCTTCACACTCAGTAATGCACTTTCAGGAGGAGAATTCCATGAAATGAATAAAAAAATAACACAAAATTTGCAACCCCTCTGCACAAACCAATCACTGCGTGGAGAGTAAGTACAACGCTCCAGGAATCCTGACCACTGAATCCTTGACTACTCCACAAAACAAACAAAACCACGCAATCTGGCTCGAACCTGTGGGTTATCTTCAATATAAAAATGAATCAAAAACTCACCACAACCTCTGTCACCCCAATCTCACTGTGCCTTTATTGTCAACCACGTTGACTCACCACTCTTGCACTACGATTGGGTTCACCACTTGCTCTAGGAATGCCGCCATCATGTCTCAATCTTCCGCACCCGTCCATCTTTCCAATATGATATGTTCTAAAACCACTGTAAATCCCAAGCTAAGTTTAATTCGGGCCTCCTTCAGCCCAGATCTGATCGAAATCACAGATCTGAATCCACCAGATTCCTCCCTCCAAAAGAGCTCAAGGAGTTGCTAACACGAGTACATAAATTGGAACAATCGACTTAAAATGGTGTGCCTCTGCTCACACGGAAAACAACGATTTTCTACAGTGTTCAGATTGTGCACACAGACTAAAAGATGAACAAACAAAAATCACCAAATTCTTTATTTCCCTTGGCTTGCGATGATGTTGCAGTAGCCGGTAATCCACTAGACAGTGGCTATGCAATCGTTTTGAATGCGGTTGAGTAATCCACGAACACACAAAAATCGAATCTCTTCCAGCAACTGATCCACGCAGCAATCGATCCAGCAGATCCACGCAAATCCTCCAATCGCATGACTAATATCTTTGCAAATCCACCTACAAACCTTCCTGCAATTAGATCCTTAACATACATGAGCATTGTATTGCATATTGTGAAACTTCCTTGAGTCAAGTGCTTCTAAATAGCAATCGGCGTCTTCAATGCAACCACCGTTCTCAAGGTTAAGAATTTTGACTAGGAATTTTAACATTAATTCCAAATAAATCCTTGCTCTGATACCAAAATGATGCAGAAATATTGCATAGATCAGAATGTATGCGGAAGAATAGAGTCTATAAATGGTTTGTAATATCAAATGTCAATTTGCATAGGTTTCAACGAAACCTCCATTCAAAAATTAATATCCAACACAGATAAACACAGCTATATACTCAAATACATGAACATATGCACAGGATTCCTATTTATGGATCCTACATCAAAATGAGACAGTTACCATCGAATCCTACTTAAAAATTGTTCCTTCTGCGCTCTTCCCATATTACATTTATGTTTCTCAAGTCTTAGCACTGCCACTAATCCTGCAATTTTGCAATTCGATGGTTTGGCTATGGTATAATTTGGTGCATATTTGTGTAACATAGGTTTAAATAATATATATGAACAAAGAGCCAAACACAAACAAAATAATTTCATATAATAGTAATAATAAATTTCAGATTCAAACTCTTCTTTACCGAATATTACATTTGTGTCCTCTTGGCTCTCACCTTTACAACTCCTCACACTATCACACCATTCCTACTATATGCTCTCTTCTTTTCCTCTGTCCTATTCCATCCTCTATATCTCTCTCCATCCTCATACAAAGCTCATATTTATACATAATTGTGGATTAATTTGAATCCATAATTTCCTCCACAAATGACTCAACCAAATCCTAAAATAGCTTATCCCTCCTTTGACTCAACTAATTTTTATTTGAGTTCATAATCCCTAAGATATCTAAACAAAACAACTCCTCTCATATTCTCAATTATAAGAGAATGTTTACAATAAACCTCACACTCAAAATTTCCTCTTAATTTATTTAAAATGTACATAATTTATAAAATAATAAAAAATACATCACCCCCTAAATCACCCAAATAA